>DWQX01003268.1:0-18391 GCA_018245475.1 Pharmacophagus antenor
GTACCGGTACTGTCAGCAGACATACATGAGAGAGCTGAAGTATTCTGGGCGTGCCCGCTTCGCCTTCTACGGCCTAGTTGTCACTTAACAACATGTGAAATTGAGTTTAATTCTTAACGAATTACCGATAAAAAAGAGGATGCAATTTGATTTGAACGTCGGCTGGAATCATTGCGATTACGATTACCATTTTCTATTCTCCAAGGATGATGTACTGGTCGGACTGGCACAAGCAGGCGGTCATCATGAAGGCCCGCATGGACGGTATGGACACGGACGTGATGGTGGGCGCGCTGCAGAGCTTCGCCACCGGGCTCGCGGTGGACGCGCCCAACCAGCGGCTGTATTTCGTCGACGGAACAGTACAAGTAGTGAAGATCGATGACGGAAAAGTTTATGTGCGTAACTGTATTATCCAATCAAATATCAAAAACGTATCAGCAGTTGTGTAAACATCCCCTCTCTTAACTCTGTTATAAGCGGACGTCTCATTTAATATCGAGAAAACTTTTTGCACGTTATTTTTCCTTGCATAAACATTGTCGTATCGATTATAATGAATGACTCATAAACATGAAAGGTTTATCATTTCACGACAATGTTGCCCTCGTTGCAGTCTCTATTTGAGGAGCCATTTCACCACCCGTACTCCATAGCGGTGTTCGAGAACACGGTGTTCTGGAGCGATTGGACGACCAACACTGTCCAGAGCACGGACAAGCTCCACAGCAGTACAGAGAAGAGAAACGTACTTTTGTCCCTCGACACGCCTGTATTTGGTTCGTAAGATTTTTTTTATTTTTTAACCGGGAAATAAACTTTTATTTGTCTCTTAAAAGTTATTACGTAATGCGTAAGTTACGTGATCGGTTTGAAAAAATGTAACCAATGTGTGTAGAAATTTAACAGATAAGAATTTAATGCTTTCAAATTATTACGTCAAATTTAAATAACAAAAAATAGCGTCATGGCTTTAAGTATTAATAGTAGTTCGTGTATGAAGAATTATTTCGTTTAATTTTATGTGACTGGTCTAGCGGTAACGTTTGTCTGATAATAAATAACATATTCTAGATATTTTCTTTTTATTTAGGGAAGGCAGACAAATGTGTCGATAGCTCTCAATGATTGTAACTGACTACGCCCAAGGACGGTTGTAACATCTGAGCAGTTACCATTGCAATACCCAACTTTTATTAAAAAGTGTAGACTCATTTCTTGTATATAACCAAGTTCTTTAAGACTAGAAATATCGCAGACAACAACTAATGACACTAACTACGCAGAATAATTCCTGCACGGATTTCAGAATTTGCTTCCTTTACTTTTCATCTGAATTTTAACTTGCTATCGCTTTATTAGTTTCAAGTTATTAAATTCTATTAACCCTTGCATCTATATACGGGAAATACCTAATTCGATATATCCGTTATTAAATTAATTACATAACATGGAATATTAGGATTTGACTCTATCTAAATATCAAGGCTAATCAGAATTTCGAGAATTATGGATAATGTTTTATAAGTATTTCTATAAGGCATTTGTTATCGAATGGGCTGTGTTGTTGTTGTGTTGTAAAAATAAATTAATAAAGTAAAAATGCGACAACTGTATAATGATCTCAAGACGTGTTTATCAAGTAATAACAAAAGCAGACACGCTGAATAGTAAAATGACAAGACAAAATATGTGACATTTTAAAAAAATATATAAAAAGTTTACGGAAATTTTAGTCAGTCGCCAATAGCATTTTAAATAACGTTATAGGTGAGAAAAATTATCTTGTTGATTCATATGATTGCGACAGACATGCACATATACCATCCGGTGATGGTGAATCGTACGGTGAACCCGTGCGAGCGCTCGAACTGCACCCACCTCTGCCTGATCACCTCGAACACGACGCACGTCTGCGCGTGCCCCGACGGCATGGAGCTGGTGGCCGGCGTCGGCTGTAATCGTGAGTACACACGAGTAATGTTCATACGTTAAGACTTTTATGGTAAAATGATTAAAAACCGAATTGCATTTTTTTAAAAGAAATTTTTGTCATTTATATAACGGAACATTTCAATTCTAATAACAAATATTAGATCATAAATCATTCAAATAATCGAAAACCTTAACAGAAACTTCATGTGACATAAATAATATCGCACAAGTGTAGTATCAAAATAATTCCGATTCTTTTGCTATATAAAGTGTCCATATCTACGTATTGCAGTTTTAGTATTGGACCTAGCAAAAGGAATAAGGAATTTGATGTATTATATTGTTTATTTAATTTTCTTTTTGTGCAATTAAACATAAAATAAAGCCTTACGTGTTGAAGAGTATTTACCCCAAAATACTACAGCTCTCACGTATGACTGCTGGGACATAGTAATTCTGCTATGGCGGTAAACTGACATTGAGGGTGGTAACTTTTAAAATGGGTTAGGAACAACCCCAACATCATCCATCATTAATGTAAATAACACATAAAAAGTTTCCTCTCATCCATGTTCGTAATTCTATACTTAAATATAAGCTTTTACACGTGTTAAATGCTCAAGATGTCGACAACTACCGCCCTGAATACTTGGTGATCGGCGGCGGCTCGTCCTTCACGCGCATTCAGTTCAACACCCTGGGCAACCCGGAGAGCCACGCCACGCACTTCGACATCGCTAGGGTACAGGCAATGGCGTTTGATAGCGTAAGAGGTCAGTTTGACTATTTAAAAACTTTTTATTATAACTATTTAACACGTTGCGTTACTGGCGTGCTTACGTCGAGTTTCCTGCCGGCCCGAGTCTGCCTCTCGGCGCGGTAGAACGTTAGCGGATATACGGGAATACCAACACTGCACTGCGAGTAGACGCGTGCATTGTCAATTATCTACATTTACAACGCGATGCACCTATGTAATTGATTTGTTCCGAAATAATCTTATTTGTAAGTAATTGTTAGTTAATTAGTGTAATAGTTTTCAATTTTTAAGAAATCTTTCCGCAATTAAGTGTCAACTTTCTTTCCGTATTTCTCTATATGTAAATGAAAATACTTTTTTTTAATAATCATTTACTTAGTTTCGCGTGTGTACCGCCGGCAGCAGCTGAAAATCAGTGCTTCACCTGCAGCAGGTCGAAAGTGCACTGAGCCACGGCCTTTTGTACCTTTGCAGCACGCACACACTTGACAATAAACATTTTATCTATGGATCTATCTAAGTAGCTTATTTTGGATTTTGTAACATTTATCGCTTTCCCTAGAATGCGATATAGTTATCAGATAGTGTATCAGAGGGATGCATAAAAAAATACAATACATATAAGAAAAGAAAAATCCGTGAACTTTTAGTCAAAGAATGGTTGTCGCTGACTAGAAGGTGTGAGAACATATTGCATTAAATTTGTTTTCGAAATACAACTGAAAATCTTATTTGACTTCAACAAAAAAAGCGTTACCCATATATGGGTGACGCGGGCCCCACGGAAAAATGCCCGTCACCCACGTACGGACGACGCGGTACGCAACGTATTAACGTCTTATTACGTTATTAATTTTTAGAATTTTGTAAACTAAGCTTATTAGTAAGTTTTAGTTGATTTTATCACTGTATCTGTGGTCGGTTTTTTAATAGAGTACTTAAAGGGTGTATATTAAGTCCTCTTGTGTTTACATCACTATGTAATCGCAGTAATTTGTGGTAGTTGTTAAGTATGAATAATTTAGAAATTTTGTAACTCTAGTAAAAGTTTCATCGAAAATAATGATTAATATTGTATGGGGGGCACTGGTAATAACTTATGTTGTTAGAATAGAATATAATAGTCTTTATTGCATAACTAAAACGAAATAAAATACACATGAAAAAAAATATAGAAAGTAGCTGTTATAAATAGAGCGAAGTAAAACATTAGGTTAGCAGAGTGAAAGTCGGTCTTACTGCTGAATGCAGTCTCTTCCAGACAACCTTAATGATTCATTCTTATATGTTTTTTTTTTATTTATCAACCTTTGTTAATGAATACAAAATACATAGATGGAGTAAATGTCTTTGCATCAATAAATCGCTGTTAAATTCATTTATAGATTAGTTGATGTTTGATTACATTTTTGTTAACAATGTTTTCATTGCAACATTCACCATACCCATAATATCCTAGTTTAATGTAACACATCCAAACACTTGTGATCCTAATTAAAAAGAAATCGGTAGCATGATGCATTGCCTTGAATCCAATATGGCATATCTCTATCTTAAGTTTTATAGCTATTCAATTACTGTTATCAGATGTTTTGTATCTTTACGACGGGCAACGCAAGAGCATTAATTTCATCAGCATGAGCGAATTTACGTTAGGAGTGACGCACTTCTTCCTCTATCAAGGCTTGGAGAACGTCGTTGATATGTCTTATGGTAAGTAGTTAAATAATATTATTATAACTTTAAGTTTATTTCCCCTCCAGTATATGTACTGATTTTCAAAGTCCATTGAGACTCTGGGGAAAAAAATAGAACGTTCAAGTTTCATTAAAATTTGAACCCATTTTTCGCAACCTCTTACGACTGGAGTTTATAAAAACTCTTTTTCTACTGGAGGGCATTTTATAATATAGAAAAATTAGTATAGTACCCCTCGAGGTTTTCGGCTAAATATGTACTTTTGAAAATTATATCAAGGAAAAGACGTAACAATATACTTTATAATAAGTTTTCTTTTTAGATTACGTAACCGACTCTCTCTATATCTTGGACTCGGGAAGGCGCATTGTAGAAGTGGTTTCTTTGAAGACAAAGCAGAGAGCATTGCTTTACCGTTTCCGTGACGAGGAGATACCTATCAGTCTGTGTGTGATGTCGGATTATGGGTAAGCAATCTGTATAATAAAAATTAAACTAAAGAATAACCACAGAAACGAAAATCTACAAGAAATTAAACTAGAAAATATCTGAAATCTTCAAAAAGGTCAAGTGGAGAGGTGAAAAATTACAATAAACTTAATTATATTAAAATTATAATAAAATTTAGTAAAAAAACGCTTAAGTCGCTTAATATTTACAGTTACAAATTCTTACATAAAATCAATACAATAAAAAATAAAAATCAATAAAAGATATATAGAAATACGTTGTTGTAGGAGAATGCTGGTTGCCATAGTAGAAAGCGAACAAAACGATGAAATACATGTGGACAGCATCGGCTTGGACGGAGAGGATAGAAAGCATCTCATAATGAATAACTTAATGGGCGAGTATTTTAATAATCATTACACCTAGGTCCTTGTCAGTTATTTTCAGCAGGAGGCATGTTGTGAATGAAGATAAATTTATGATCATCAAAAGTGATTCAACAAAATAATCCAGTTCAACAAATAATTTTTAAGTTTATCTATAAGAAAGTAAGAAAATAGTATCTGCACAAAACATAATGAGTCTAACTGGTTCAAAATGGAGACACAAAAATTAAACAATGTTATACTAAAAGAAATAGTTAACAGATGTGGTAATGAGTTAATAAAGACTGTCAGTAAAAAGTCAGATTAGAGAAAAAATATAAAAAGAATAAAAGAAAGCATAACAGAAATATAATTTTATTTTATATAGTGAAATTAAGAATTGCATGCAAGGAATTAATAAATTAGTAAAGGATAAATTTGTTTTTGCAGGACCTTACGTGAGATTAAGGTACGCTCAGGACATGGATGTGGTGTTTGTATCTGACGAGGGTCATGGCACTATTGATTTCATCCATCCCGAAGGTAAGAAGTACTCGATTTTTATTTATAGTTTATCACTCACTACATCATGGGATGACAGCTAGAGAATGTCACCTAAACAGTAGGTCCACTTGTAGCAGCCAAATTGTAAGACTTATAATAAAGAGTTAATTAATAACTCTTAGTTTTACACCTCTTTTTTCTTTTTATTTGATAATAAAATAAGCAGATCTAACGTCCTTTTATTCCTCATCGATTCTTTTACCTTTTGCGTATTCATGTTCGATTCTATAACATTTGCATTTAATTACCTATAGAATCATTTTTTTTTTAAATAGAAGTTTGGATAATATAGAACTAGCTCTTCGTTGCTAATATTTCTTACATTTTCTCTCATAAATATTCTACACAAATTGCAGAATACATAAAGTTAAAATTTGTACCCAAAATAATTTCTTAATAAATTACCTCAATAGGTTTAAAATAACCTTTACATAGCTTATTTTGATGAAGAATCACACAAAAGGCAACAAGAAGCTACACCTTTGAGCAATAAATTATAAGATGATGATTCCTTACAGGGACCGGCCGTGAGAACTTCCGCGAGCTGTCAACCACAATCGCTAGCTTGGCCGTCACCGATAACTACGTGTTCTGGACGGATCGACGCACATCCAAGCTGTACTGGTCCGACGTTCACGAGATCACGCATAAGATACGCCGCATCGAACTATGTGAGTACATCTTTGCAAACATGAGTTTTGTAGCTAACGAATATAATTTTAACAAACCCGTACACTCAAATTGCAATTACTATATTCCAATCATTTTGTACTTTCGAATGTACTCGTACTTACTTGGTTTTAAATGATCTAACGATTGATTGATTGAAAACATTTATTTTTATTTAACAATATTACAAAAATTAGTCTAGCAATTAACTTTTTTTTAATCAAAATAAAACCAGTTTCATTCATAGTCCTGTTTAAACAGAGCTTGATAAACAAACAAATGCTGCAGGCTGTTCGTAATTCATACGATCAAAAAGTATATATATAATTGGTCTCTATTAAAAGAAACCGACAATCAGATGACAAAAGTCCGAATATCGACTACGTTCGTTGTACAATACAACACAATCGTGTCTAAAACAAAATTGAATTGTTTTGATTTCAGCCATCTTTCCAAACAACACGCAATTGCACATCCAGTCGACATTCCCCCCACCAGCGCCGGACAGTCTGCTTATGAAGCACCCGTGCCTCACGCAAAACCCGTGTACCTATGTGTGCGTGCAACGTCCGCACACAACGCCCCACCAGGCCCCCAGTAACTTCACCATGGACTATAGGTGCCTATGCCCCCCGGGCTTGGTACTCAAAAGGGGCAATTGCGTGAAGGTAGCGAGCTGCAAGGAGGATGAGTTTTACTGCCACAAGACGAATGAGTGCTTCCCGCCGAGTCGAAGGTGTGATGGGAAGGAGGATTGCGTTTTTGGCGAAGACGAGGAAGGTTGTCCGGAAAATGGTAAAATATTTATTTTAATTTTTTTTGAAAAAGTTACTTTGCATTTTCTCTTCGTTATCTATTCTTTCCAAATTTGATTTCCTTTCACAAATATTGGCCACAATCTAAGGCGCGCCCGCAAGGCAAGTACGAGCACTTATATACTCATCTACATGAAAAAATATCAATACGCGACGTTACTAGTACTTAATAATGTATCTGCATTTTATTATTCATGTGGATACAATAAAAGTTGTCGTTTATTCTTTTTTGATATTACCTGTTTTATTTTTAAAATTTTGTTTTATTACTGCTTGTATATTACTCTTCTTACTTTGATGTACATTATCATACGTGTACACTTTTAACTTTTAAGAAACATCTAGTCTGTATGAATGTATTATACATTAACACTAGATTTACCGAACCCGTCATTTTGATGGATAAACCCTAAGTAAAAAGTTCCGTATACTAATATGCGTTTGACAGTGTTATTTCTTTATACCACCTATGGCAACATTATTCTTTGCATTTTATTGTTAAATAGAAAATATAAGAATACAATAATGCACAAACTTATTATAAACTGGAAAAGAAAACTAAAAAAATGTACTGGTAAATCTAGTGTTCAAATAGCACTCGATGTGTAGCCTTACTTTGTGATCACTGTAATCGTGTTGTTATAGCCGACAAGAAGAAAGATGAGACCGCGTGCCTCCCTACGGAATATTTGTGCGACGGTAAATGCATCAACAAAAACGCACTCTGTAACAAAACAAACAATTCTAATAAAACAACACGTAAGTATCATTTTCCTTTACAATGCGCAGTTCATTACAACTTCGAATTAAGTTATAAGTTAACACTTTGAAGACCGCTGGTCGATTTTTAGGCTTTTCGTCGCCGGCGATCGACCACGTTTAGCTCGTTATTCTAGTTAGAATTAACTGAACCCTATTGATTGTCGAGCTTTCGAACGATTATTTAGTTCTTAAACGGTAACGATTCATTTTTAAATAAAAAAAAAATCTGTGTCGTTAAGTGTTTATGCCCAAAAATACAACCTGATAAGGGATTTCCTCTTTCGAGACCGGTCGGTAAAGTGTTAACAATATAGCCTAATGGTATTAAACCGTGAGCCGCGTCGTAACTATGAACTGTTCATAGAACAAATATTTAACTCGCTCTTTAAAAAATTGTTTAAAGCATCCATAAAAACAAGATAGCGTTTACTTGCATCGAACGATATTTCGTATTAATCTAATTTCTTTAGATAAGACACCCTGAAATTTGGTTATTTAAAGAATATATATTTATATGTAATATCTCAAGCCTGCCATGCATTACCATTTTTTTAATAGTCGTGATTGAGGTATTAGTGAATATTGAGATTCAATCTCATTTTCAGAATTTTGTGAAGATTATCAAAAAAATCCCAATGACAGGCCTACCAATCGGTTCAACAGAATCCTCTTCCCCATCACAGAAAAAAAAGATCTCGTCATGTCAGTCCCATCGTTCTCGAAGTAGTATGTAGTAGTATGCGTTTAGCAAAATATTTTGCTATTAATTTTCGTTAACAAAATTTAATTCGCTAATTTACGCTTTGTTTAATCGCAAATACTACGACTTAAATACAATATCAAGGCGTTTCGCCATTACACGTGACATCCTCAGGAGATGTTATGGGCTCGACAGCACGACGTCGAACTGAATCTCCTGAGCATGCCACGTATAGTGGCGAAACGCGTTGAGATTTTCGATTGTATTAATAGTAAATGCGACAGTAATATTATGTGTGTTTGATTGCCAGCCCATCCAACGTGCAGTCCTACGCAGTTCCAATGCATCAAGGATAACATTTGCATAGAGCACTCGTTAGTGTGTGACGGGTATGTGGAGTGCCCTGACGGCTCTGACGAGGAGCCTGCAACCTGTGACACGCTCACCTGTTACGTCACAGAGTTTATGTGAGTATAACTCTGTGAATTACCTTTGTGGCGCAGATGTTTATCAATTGCCTTGTAACGCAGATGTTCTGGTATGGATTCCCGGGACACATTAATAATGGAGTCTGAATGGTGGTAAAGTTTTTTGGGATATGCCTGGTGTTAACTGTTCCGGTAGCTGGACTCTCATTGTTACTTAAAATCATGTGGCAATTAAGAACGTGTTAGCCCTTATACTGTTAAAAAATATTTGGCTTACTCTAAGATCCAGCAAAAATTGTCTATCGGCTGATGATGAAAAAAAAACTTAATATTTTTAATAAGCGTATGGTTTAAACTCGACCCGGAACTCTTTAAAGTTTATTTCCCGCCAGTTCCATGCTATTTTTTATAAGACGATATGCTCATTAATGAAATGTCCTAACAAGTTACACATTACTAGTAAATATTACAACAATGAGAATGATAAAAAAGAAATGGTTCAAAAGGTCAAGATAACTTTACTTTTGCGTTCAACTTTCCTTATGGGCCGTTTGAAAGTGTTACTTTTTAAATACGTTACTTTCGAGTACAATAGTCCAATTTTAACATTTTGGTCCTCCGAGCCGGATCTTATTACTCTTTGTGTAAGTAACTGATGGTTTTATTAATTATGTGATACAGGTACTATCCACACCAAGGTAAGTGCCAGTTAATTACGGAGGTATTTTGTTAATTTATGTGGTATCCTTAACTCGGCAGGTGCACTTCCGGCTACTGCATATCGAAAGACTGGGTTTGTGATGGCTCCGAAGACTGTACTGACGGATCTGATGAAATCGATTGTGGTAAAACATCTCATATGTTCCTAGGTTCCACATTAAGTAAAGTTAACAATACCAACATACTTTATTTTCTGCCTCCGAGGCCCAACGTTTCACACCACAACATTTCTTGAAATACGAAAGGCACTGGTTCTATTACAGAGTCGCATAAGTTGTGAGGTTTAGACAGTAGTAGTTTTTTTATGTCACTAACTACAGCCCTTGATATCAATTTGCAGCTGAAAGAAAAAGCACTGCTGTGTTCCGACAGTCTGTGATATTAGTAGAATAATATAGCCTAGGTGAACCCGCTTCATTTTCTATGGTATTACCGTCATGTGAGAAAGAGATAAAAAGTTAGGTCACTGCTGAGATAGAAGAAATAACGTTTTGTGTTTGAATAATTTCACTAATTTTACCTTATTTCGGTTATGATGTGTAATTTGAAATTTCATACGAAAAAACGTCAATAGCTAAGGAACTTTTTAAGAACCAATACCGCGTTCTTATAGCTTATAGATATTGGAATCTAATATATACTCGTACACCGATTGTAGCTGCTCAGGCGCCATCTAACCTGCGGCATGATTCGAGTGTTGCGGCTATCTATGGACGTCGGTGATCACTTTCCACCAGGTGAACCACTCGTTCGTTTGCCATCTCTTCCTATAAAAAAAAATAGAGTAAGCAGAGGAGTTAGCGGTTCACTTGGTGGAAATTGATCACCGACGTCCATAGATAGCCGCAACATTCGGGGAGTCGCAGCTGCGTTGCCTACCTTTAAGTTTAGAGGACTCCTTTCTTAAAAGTTAGAGATTAGTATATGGGTCAGGTAATACCGCTGGCGACAACTGATCCCATAAACGGTACTGTTGGTTACAGAGAACAAGACCTGCAGCGCCAGCCAGTTCCAGTGCTACAACGGGGAGTGCGTGGCGCTGAATAAGCGGTGCGACGGTAAGCTGGACTGCATCGACCACTCCGACGAGAACGGCTGCGACCTCGTCGACGGCTTCGAGGCAATGGTGAGTACAACGAACAAACAAATGTTTGATATACTTTATTTTTTAATCTTCAGTCGCTCTAGGCCCAATACATTATCTTTCCTATGGTATAATTTAGTTCGGCTGTACACTTCGGGCCAAGTGTACAACTTGTGAAGATCAAGGGCCAACGTGTGAAGATCTTATTGGCGGTATGTTGGTACTCGTAGTCAACGCCAAGAATGATGGCCAACCCAATAGAGTCGGTCTCTCGTGGATACTTCGAAGGACTGCGTGGTCCCCAGTGTTCACACATTGTTATGCATTTAGGTACTAATAAATTTTTTTAAGATAAATAAGTAAATTATTAATGCGCCAATACAGAATGATCAGTGTACTAACTATTGTGCAAATAACGACATTTGAGATTCGTTATCTTGATCCAACATATTGCCAAACTTGGACCAATATGTACAGCCGGCGTCATGTTTAACTTACCACTGACAACAGGAGGAGCAAGCGCAGTGCCAGTCTTCGGAGTACACTTGCGAGCGAAATACAAGCATTTGCTTACCGCTTACAGCTAGGTTAGAACACAAGCTTTTTGTTCGGGGCTAATTGGTTTTAGTGTTACCTATATAAATCGTGATTTGTAGTTAGGTTAGCTAATTTTTACTAATAAAAAAGGATATATTTAAGAGTTAATTCATGGAAAAAGGAACATACTAACAAATGGGTTGAAGTGAAATAAAATTGATTTTCTAATGTATACCAATAGGTCAATGGGTTAAGAATAATCGAGAGGAAATCGGTGGAGACTTTCAAAATCTCTTCAAAACTCTTTCGTTTAAGGAATAACTCTATGCCGGATTTCCTCTCAATTCGTAATTGATTTACTAATATACCATTAATAAAATGATTTCTATTTGAGTCGGGAAATAAGAGGAGAATATTGGATTCTTTTTTTTTTTTTTTTTTTTAATAACAACATAAATTCTTAATTCTGTGCTAAATGACAAAAAAAAATAACAAGAACCTACTGGCAGAGGAATGGAATGGAGGTTTTTTGTGTGCATGATATTAAATAGTACAGCAATAACGTTTGCATACATTTAAGCTTAGGTGAAGCGTGCGTCCCGGACGTACTACATGAGTAACACCCAATTTTGGTAAACTAAAAATAGTGCTACTAAAAATCTCACAAATGAGACTGCGTGGTGCTATGGTTTATCGCTCGCCTTGTAACATGCAGTTCCCGTGTTCGATTCCTGGGTTACTGGTGTAGTGGACTCTGGATGCTGGCGAGGCTTTTCGAACCCGCCAGGCTCGCTAGTACACTCAGTGTCAAACTGCCTCCATAACATAGCATTAAGGCGTTCCGGCAGTCATACGTGTTAGAGCCAGAAGAATTTTCTCGAACACTCTTCACCAACTACTGCCCGATTGTCATTCAACATCAGGTGCAATCGAGGTCAAGTGTTAACGCGTAACCTTATAAAGAAAGAAAAAAAAAAGATGTTGCTATAGTAGGGTATATAGTAATAGTCCACTAAAAACAGTGGTCCAAGCACTGCGACGCGATCGTAAGAAATGCGCGCCGTAACTGCTGTTGCTGCTGCTACTGCTGGTAGGAAGGAGAAGTTTGCGTTGTTAGTCTTTCTGACGACTATTACAGCATCATCTGAAGTGGCTCACGGATTTGGTGATACGTGAGCTCATCGCGCCGATATGTCAGCACGAGCCTTCTTATATCAGCAGATAGCCGATATATCAGAGCTAGATGACTTCCGCCATACATGCCACTGCTACGCAATACAGCCTTACCTCTTTTTAATTCATAATGTACTCCTCTTGACAGATATAAGGAAATAATTAAGTAAACGGATAAATAAAAACATGTGTAGGTGCAACGCTAAAATTGAGTGTCCCGGGGGTACGGACGAGGCGGGCTGCGATTTCCACTGCGCCCCTCACGGCCTGTTCGAGTGCAAGCAGGAGATATCGTGCGTCACCAAGAAGAAGGTATGCGACGGCAAGAACGACTGCCTGGACGGCTCCGACGAGACGCCCGAAGCTTGCAGCAAAGGTATGCGAAACAACATCCATAAACAAAAATATCTTAAAATTAAATAAAACTAGGCGCGGTAAACACAAACAGCTTAAACATTTTCTTAATTTTAAAATATTCTAAATTTAGCCGCTTATTTCCAAAAAAAAAAAAACTGCGCCAAAGCTTTCATGCATGAAACGATTAATACACTTTTCTGCAATGCGACACGAAAAGATCGCGTGTGTAAAATGAATGATTTGATATAACACAAAACTTAAAACGCCGAAGTACATTTTAAGGTAAAATAGACCATATCGTATCATAATTTTTACTATGTAACAGCGTGTTTACGTATTCGGACTTACTTCGTAAGCACTCCACTGCATCTTACAATGATTATTACGGCTTAAATGGTCTGATAACGGTTTGCTAATGTGGTTTTCATTATTGTTCAGTGAACGCAACCGCGCCAAAAACCAAATATCCAGCGGCGCAGTGTCGCAACGGCTACCTGTGCGACGACGGGCAGTGCGTGGAGTGGTCCGAGGTGTGCGACGGCACGCCCAACTGCTTTGACGGCACCGACGAGAATGGACAGTGCGGTGAGTGAACGCACACGAGGACCGGCGATCTCGATGTGGATGTACGTATGTGGGTGTGTGTGTGTGAGAGAGCTCTGTATGCATCCAGCGGATTCCCGCTACTATCATCAAACTATCAGTCCATCTAGGTAAAAGCCTACCCCTGCCTATACCAGCCGCACCAACGTAGCGCTTTATCGACCAGGTAAATTTCTATGTACTAGTATAAAAAAAATGTTTAATTTAAAACGAAAAGTTATTGAAAATTAGGCGAACTAGCATGCTTCTCTGGGCGTGATATTTTTTAATTTATTTTAAGATTAATCCCTCTTTCCAATGTATGTACCAACTTCAAGGCTCATTGACTGTGGACATAAGAAGTTTCAGTGAAATTGGAAACCACACTTTTCCTCACTTAGAAGTGGTATTTTACTATATATAAATATCTACACATCACAAAGAACACAACCTCCTAATTTTACGTATCTAGCTCCAGCGGTTTAGGTTGACCGTTTATAAATGGCTTAGTAACAATAATGTGTATGGTCCTTCGAGCCGGATGAAATTCGACAATTTGGATGTTGTGGAACACAGGAGCGGGGTGCGCCGCACTGAACTGCGCTCAGGTGTGCATGCCGACGCCGCACGGGCCACGGTGCGAGTGCGGGTCGGGATACCGTCGGGACCCGCCCACCGGCTGCGCAGACGTCGACGAGTGCGCGCTCGATGCCTGCTCGCAAGCGTGCCAAAACGTGCCCGGCTCCTTCATATGCTCCTGTCACCATGGTTACGCCCTCAGGTATACGTTTTTATTGGTTTAAGCTCCATCATCTTCAAAAACAGTACGTGTCTAATAGAAATACTCTTTCTTTATTGAATATTTTATATCCAAACATAATTTACTTAACACTAGGTTTACGGGGCATGTGGATTTGACGCAACAATGCTCTATAATAATTCACTATACTCATACCGGTCTCACTCTTTCGTTTTCTCACACGCTTTATGGAAACTTTCCTGTATATTTTTTATCAAAAAAAATTAAATTTAAAAAATAATCAAAATATAAAATTACTATCCCCCAAAAAGTAAACAATGAATACATGTCGGTAAACTTATTGTTAATGTTTCGAAGACGATTTATGTGGCCATAATATTAGACGATAAGGCTGGTTATATAAGGATGGTGAAGCGTTGTCGTCCAGAATATTGCGACTCTCACATATAATATATAACTGTCGAAATAATCAGCCGGTGCGATGGCCACAGAGGCGGAATGTTTATTTTTATGGCACAATTAGGAGACCCACCAGCTTTACTGTCATGGCTTATGCAGCATTATTTGTAACTTTCTAATATGTATTAGGGAAATTATTGTTTACTTTGCTAACCACGGAGGCAGTCAATTGTAGGTTATAGCGTTGCTGTTTACACATTCGAAAGGTCGGACCGGCGCTCGTGCAAGGCGGTGCGCGGAGCTGTCTCCGTGCTGTACGTGATGGGCAACGTTGTGAGATCCGTGTACCCCGACTACAAGATGCGCCTCGAGTATCACGACCCCAAGCTCGCGTCGATTAGCGATATCGACGTGAACGTCAGGTGAGATCGATTCTTTCTCTCTATCAATCAATCTTTCTCTCTCTCTTTCTCTTCCTCTCTGTCTAATCTCCGATACAATTGGGTAAAAAGCGTGTAGTTAAAAAAACTTGATTTCCAAACATAACGTACTCAAACTATGGCGAACTATCCGTAAGCAATTATTTTTTTTAGTCCATTGTCGGGTTAACATTTCATTTCTATTTCACATGATGTGAAGTGACAATGAGGCCACAGATATGTGCAAACCCAGAATACTTCTGGCTCTCACATTTATGATTGCGTCAACACATCAATAGCTGTTATGGCTGCAGATTGACATTGAGAGTAACTATCCAGGAAGTTTCGCGAAAACTTTACCACCATCCAAACTCCACTACTCACGTTGCTCGGGAATCGAAACTGGGACCTCCGTGCCTGGAAGCAAGAAATAAATCAATACGCCCACAGAGTAATTTTAAACGTAGATTGTAGATCATTGTGATCATAACTGTCTGTATTTATTAAAATTCGATTAGTAAACGCATAAATATGCGTATGCAATACGCGAACACTATTTTAACCGACTGTTTTGCTATTACATGTATGCCATTAACTTATCCCCAACTTTGAATATATCGTAAAAAACCTCGTTTACGATCTTTTTTACATATATAAATTTTATGTCTTCATTTGTTTCAATGAAAACATTTTTTGGCAAGTAATGTGTGAAAGTATATCGTAATTAATTATAAAATTACCTATATAAACTATAACTTTCGTATCGGTAAATTAAAAAAGAGATAAACATTAAATAGAAGAAACATAATCTGTGCCTGTTTTAACTCTTGGCGTAGTATTCCCGTCCTAGGCGAGTTTTCTATTGCCTCTAGGCCCTCTGATAGTCAAGGGAATTAACTAGTAAGTAGGCATCGCTTAATGAGCGCAAAATGTCCCACCCCAACGCCGCTACTGAATGTAACGATATGTCGTTACATGACAACATCGAAACAAATGTTGTTCTGTTATTTCAGGAAGAACATGCTATATGTGGCTTCGGCGACTGCACAAGAGCTTCTAGAGGTGAACGCAACGCGCAAAGTAATGTCCATAACCAATATTGGGAGACCGACAAAGGTGAGATATTTTACCCTTTGCGGTCGTATGTCTTCTCTCAGCGACCACATTCAAGAGCAGGGATACCCAAAACTCTTTATAGACTGAACATTGGAGATTTAAGTAACAATTAGACCAGGAATTCCCAATGTGGTCGATATCGACCACTGTCTTCTACTATAGACCTATGTCAGAATGAAAAATTATATTCTGTAGCAGCTGTTTTTAATTAGCGGACCATTATGAATAATGGGTTTGTCTTAAAAGTAGGTAATTCGGTCATGGGGGTCTGAGGTAGCAGTTCATTTTGGAAAAGGGGTCACTTGCCCAAAATAGTTTGGGGATCCCCTGGTCAAGAGCAATACAAATTTTATACTGTAGTCAATAATAAATCTTTTTACATTTTCTATTAGACTGCGTCTGTAGCGCGGTGATGTATCGCGCAACTTGTATGCGTACGCGGTAGTCCCGGGTTCGATTTCTGAACCACATGTGTTGTCGAGTCTGGATGGTGGTAGGGTTTCTCGCATCCGCCGAGCTCGCTTCCACCCAAACGTCCATCTGCCTCCATAATGTGACCGCTGTGTTCCGGCAGCCGTACATGTGATAGTCGGAAGTATTCTGGGCGAACACACTCCAACATTACGGTCTCGTTCGTAGTTAATAGTGGACGAGATCGAGGTTAATTATTAAACCTTAAAAAAAATTTAACTATCGAAAATTAATTCTTTCGTTTCTTTTAATTCATGAATGATCTTCGAATGACGATACTTTGTGTAGTAAACATATATAAAAATTAGAGTTCACAGCCAAATATTTATTATTTACTGTCAATTTATAACTTACATGTTCATAGAACGATGACTGTTGTTTTAAATTGTTGCTTTGCATTTCATAGTCGATTGTTATTGTTTTATCTGTTATCGATTTGTACGTCACGCTCTGGCTATTAGTAATAATAATTTATTTAATAACACAAACGAAATCGGTACATACCGCAGAAAACAAATACAACGTGATACTATTACAATGTGCACAATTAAACAATACAATGTTAGCTGCCGTGCTAAGCCGTAGCTCGTGTCACACCATCTACGAGTACGCGGCTTGCCTTCGCACATGCAACGGTTACAGTAAAGTGGGAGCGTGCAATATAAATTTAACAAAATTAACCCTTTGCGGATGACGACTTTTGTGTTGAGTCACTTATATAATGCAATAAAATGACCTCTAACCTAAAAACGATCCCAAAGAGTAAATTTCAATAGTTTATCTACCTATGCATCTTTAAGACTTGGAGAAGGATGATATAATAACTATATTCTTACAAAAGTTACGCATCGCACTCGGTACTCGTTCCGCCGCACGACCGAGAGTCGCCTCTCGTCTGCAAAGGGTTAAAGTCAACATTGCGTGCTACATGTATATGCTAGTGACAGTATAACGAAATTAATGTACAGTTAACCGAAAGAAAATGGAGTAACTATGTAAGAGTGAGAGATGATTATAAATTTGTATTTGTTTATAGGTTGCTGTTGACTGGATAACGGGTAACGTGTATTTCGTGGACAGCACACCACATTCTAAGTGCTTCCGCGTCTGCAACGTGCAGAAAAGGAGGTGCGCTAAACTGCAGAAGCTACCTTCCGACGCAGAGGTCTGTTTTTTTTTTTTTTTTGTATAACAAGAACAGGCAAACTAGGTTGCGATTCACCTGGTGGTAAGTGATCACCGTCGCCCATAGACAGCCGCAACACTCTGAGAGTAGCTACTTAAAACCCCTAAGTCGTATCGGTCTGAAAATACCGCTCGCGACAACTGATTCCACAGGGTGATTAAGGGTGGTAAAAAATGGCACTTAATACGCACAGCGGAAGATTGCTAATCATCTGGGTGGTGAGAATGAAACTCGTCGTTATGACGTATACTGCACTCGTGGAGTTAAACATTGCCCGCTAAATTACAATGTTAGTTGTTAGACTTACTGACTACTGCAACAGCTATAACTATAACGGATCTGAAATTCGCGAGTTAAATAGTTTAATACTAGAAAGAGATAGCGCTACCTTTATACAACATAGGAGATTAATACACAACGTGTACTAAAAAAATAAAAAAC
>DWQX01003269.1:0-18390 GCA_018245475.1 Pharmacophagus antenor
GGTCCCCGAGTTCCCCGGCGAGATGCCGGGCCGCAATGCCGAGCACCCGCGCAGGAACGCCATCCGGGCCAGGGGCGGTCTTCTTGGTGCGAAGACACCCCGTGGCTGCCTCCAACTCGGACCCCGACACAATAGGTGTCGGGGCCTTTAGGATGACACCCCCGCGCCGGCACATTGACGGCTGGGAGTAACCCGGGTCTCGCCTGGGGAACAGCGTCACGACTAGATGCTGGAGCAGGGCCGGATCGAAGGACTTCGTAAGGGGAGGACCCGCTACTCGCAATTTATTGCGAGCAGCTTTGTAGGGTCGTCCTCACGGGTCCCCGTCCAGCCCTGCCAGCATCTCGGACCTTGCAGACTCCTTCGCCTCCGCGATGGCAGTCTGCAAGGTCCTCTTCGTCGTCCGATACACCTCATGGAGACGGTCTTCTTCAGTGGAGTCACGGCTGCGACGCCTTCTGCTCGGCGTATACGCCCTCCGGACCGCCGTGCAGGCGGAACGGAGGTTGGCAATCTCCTCCGTCCACCAGTAGATTTCACTACTCATGTAACCTCAGAACCTCCGTATTATAATAGAGGTAGTATACCATTGCACCACGAAGACAGTTAAATTATATTACTTGCCATAATTTAATTTAAATTATTGATAATTTATCGGATAGGTAAAATTGTAAACTTTACTAGGAAAAGTCGCCTCAGTTATGTAATTCATATATTTCACTCTAAAAATTTAATGTTTAAATTTGTATTTTAGACGACACTAAAACTTACTCCGCACGGCTCACGATTCGAAACTCTCTTGAGAGAACTTCTAACTATTCCTGTTGTTGCGAAGTTATACTGGAACCATGCATGTGCATAAAACACTTTCTACGGGATGTTTCTTTACGGTAATCAATATCGTAAACAGATAAAGATAATTACTACCCTCAACACCAAATTTACAAAATATTAATGTTTTTGTTCAACAGATGTCTTCATTAATAATTATAAAAATATAAGTATCAAGACTAATTTATTCAAAGTTCTTTATTTAACAAAAGAAAATTATAATAAATATAAATTGGTTTCAATGACTTTTATGTGTAACAAGTTTTACTTATAATAAAGAAGAAAATATTTTTTTTAATTAAATACGCATAAAAATTTATCAAAATTTCAGATTAAAATAAACACTGCGGTCGGCAATATTTGTTCAAAAGGTGTAAGAGCAAATTCCACTACCTGTTATTTTGGTATTCGATACGGAGACGATATTTTATATACACCGTTGGAGCACAGAAAAGTTTATCGGTTATATTAGCTAACACTTGAGCTCGATATCACCTGTATTAAGTGATAGAGGCCGTATATGTGTCAGTGGCGGTATTTCCATACAATCCCGAAAGTCCGACTTACTCTATTTGACCAACATGATGTATAAAAATTAATAAATCATAAATGTTACAAGGTACACCACAAGAAAAATAAAAAAAGGAAAAACAACTTCTATTAATTCTTCTTTATGTAGATGAGTATTTAGGTACTCTGGCTTGCCTTGCAGGCACGCCTTTGGGTGAAGCGTGTTCGCCCAGATTAGTACTGGCTCTCACATGTACGGAACCGGAACACAGTAAAACTGTTACGACTGTAGATTGACCGATGATGATGGTAGCTAGCCAGGCGGGTTCGAAAAACACTACTACCATCCAGACTACTACTCACGTGGCCCCAGGAATCGTACCCGGGACTATCGTGTTATAAGGCGAGCGGTAAATCATTGCGCCACGTAGGTAATCAAATCTTTGTAAATATAATTGTTCAGTTGTCAAGTCGTAAGTTAAGTTTAAGTACTCAGAAATATTTGAAGAAAGAAAAGATAATTTGGTTATTTTTTAATGAGTAGTATTAATGTCCATCTTCGGGGACTTAAAACTGATACGTTTGTATTTCATTATTTCAGGATTATTTTAACACTAGTTATAACCGTCATAATAGAACGCGTAGTCTTAGTACATTATCTATTTATCTTAGTTCTATAGGTTCATTGTTTAAAGAACTAGCTGAAGTAAAAAAAATAGAACACACACAAATAATAAGAAAAATATTCAAACAAACTGTCTTAAATTCCAAACGTGGTGCACAAAATTAGACACCGGTGTGTATGCACTGCAAAGGTACAAATGGCTGTAGCTGTGTATTTTCCACATACTGGAGGTGAAGCACTGAGTTGTATTTACCCCCAGCGGTACAGACGTAAAACCTATTAAATGATAAATAATAAAAAAAAAAATCATTTATATATAGGAAAATCTGTAGCGGTTCAATTACGGAAGAGTTTAGAAATGAAATTTAAACTATTACGGTCACTACGAAGTGCCTGAAAATGTTTTTCTTAGAGAAATGACTTAAAATGTTATTAAACCTAAAATAATAAAAATACGGGAAGCATTGACTAAACCATCTTTTAAACGTATGATCTGGGACTATTTCTTAATAGAATAACCTATCTTTTCATTATCACCTTTTTTTCTCTACCTTTTTTCTTTTTGTGTTTTTTTTTCTTTCTGCACACTATTATTATATTTATGCTAGGATATATATTAATATGTATGTAAAAATTGTCGTCTCATTTATTTGTGTACATTACCTCCCCCTCTCTTTCTCTCTCTCATCTTTATTTGTATTATTATTATTTTATGTTTTTATTCTTTATTATTCTTTTTACGCACCCCATATTTATATTCATCTCTGATCAACCCTAAGGTAGACGTGCAGAGAATGCCATTTGGCATTAAGTCCACCTTATGTACAAATTAGTGCATTAAAGCTTTAAATAAATAAAAGTTAATAAATAATTAAAGTGCAAAACTCTTTATGCAATCATGTTAAAAAAAATAAGGCTTGGACGTTATGGATCCACAATGCCGAAGATAGGAAATCTGATTAATAGATATATACTCGTACGTTGAACTTATAACGACCCTTTTATAAATTTCGCCAATTTAAAGCCTACGAACGGCATATGTATCTATAGTTTAATCACTCGTGAAATTTCCGCTCATACCACGCTATTTAACGAGCCTGTAAAACCCGAGGAGTGGATTAATTACACGAAGCAATGTCATAGGCGACAAATTACTGACGTTTAAAGCATGCGCTCAACCATACTATTGCCACATTTTTGAAGTTATTCAGATTTTATATTTCATTTTAATTTTAAATGACCAAAATTAATTTGACTATTAGTGTAACGGCAATAACCCTGCCTCTTACACCAAGAGTCGCAAAATTATTTAAATATGTTTTAAAAAAATATGTACGTGTATCAGTTTCCGATAACCCAGATACTATGATATACGAGGTATGTGTGAGAGGTATAAAATGACAACTGTCCACGTTTCTCGATAACTTTTATAATGACCAAAAATGTCCACCATTTAATAACGAGACTTCCATGCTGTTTTTTTTTTGGTAATATTAATAAACACACATTAATCAACAAACGAAATTTGATCATTTCAAGAAAAGATTTTAGCGTTAATTATTTTCAAAATAAAACTGAATTTTGTGAACCTTGTGTGTACTTTTTGTTGCCAGAGATATCGTCTGAAGTAGTAGGAGAAAAAGACTTAACATCTTGTCATAAGGAAATGACGGCAATGTGGTACTATGTAACGTAATATGTTTACTACCACTTGTTTGTTATGAGCTGGTATCCTGCTTGACTCGTCGCGTCCTATTAATCAGTTAATAAGGCAACAATGCAAGATTCTAAAATAAGCCATATAACAATAAAGAAACAATAAAGCAGCTATTGGTTCAAGACAAAGGCCAAGGTTTAAATCAAAAAAAGAACTCGTCTCTATCAAACCAATTACTAGTTACAGCTACTAGTAGAAGGCGATGTTTGATATTCGTAGATCGTTAAACATGAAGTGTTGTATTTAGATTTATACATCAACATTGTGAAATTTTAATAGTTTAGTGAAAAAAAATTGTACGAATATAAAAGTTTTCTTAAACATTTTTGTGTTGAAAATGTTTAATAACAGAGTATTTCTAACATTTTAGCAGTTTTCTTGGATAATCGCCAAACGTTTAATACTTCTTTTGTTGAAATTGCAACGACACGAAAAGCGTTTCAACACGTTTATATGAAGGGAATACTGAAAGTTTCCAGATTTTAAGATCTGACACCTGTGAATGTTGCATAATGTCATCAAAACAGTCTGTTGGTATCGTTTAGATTAATGAATCTGAGTTACTAGATATCACTAGATATTATGGCAGTATATAACGGTCAAGGTACAGTGGTAATGGAACACAGATAATATTATGTGATTTAACTTTTAAATTTATTATAGATTTCCATATAATGTAAATATACTTTTGTAAAGAGAAGTTATAGAAAGAGGAAGCATAAATCAACACGTGTTCTTTGTTTCAAAAGCAATTAATTAAACTTTTCCAAATACACTCGATGGCGTGTTGGTAAATTACTCAGAGTTTTTTGTGAGCTCAATAAATTACAAACCACTTGATGTAACTGCTAAACGTGTATACAAAATGAGAGAACTATATTTTTAAAAATCTTTTTAGAACTGCATCGTTACAATCCCTCTAAAATGACAATAAAGTGATATCAAAAACAGACGTTTAAATAAATAAAGGTCTATAATTTGAAAGACATTGATTAAATTTAAATATTATTGATTGTTATTAAATTGAAGAGAAATGTAAATCAATATTTAATGATCAGGTAACCATAGCGAATTGTTCACGGAAATTGAATTTAAGATGTCGCACGACCACATTATTTGATGAGGCTATAACCCAGTCGACTAGTGGATTAATTAATGTCTACAATGACGCTTTTGTGCAATTGTCGATGGTGGAAAAGATTTTAATCCTGACCTTTTTGCAGGGATTAATTTTTATAGGGATTCATTTCTTTCCATTGGATTATAACACCGTAAAATATTTATATAACGTATTCTATCGAAATTTTTCAATTCTCGCATAAGTAATGGTTTCGAAGGTCGTAATAAATTAAGGTTCTTAATACTATTCAGACTTGCTGTGAGTAATGTATTTTTATCGATTGTGGGCTAATATTCGCCGTCGATTTCACCTGATGTTAAGTGACAATGAGGCCGTAGATCGTGAAGCGTGTTCGCCTCGAATACATCTGGCTCTTACATGTATGACTGACGGAATACAGCAATGCTGTTATGGGAGCAGATCGATATTGAGGGTTCCTGTTGACAGGTGGGTTCGAAAACCTGTCCACACTCAAGTACTCGTGTGGCCCTGGAATCCAACCTGAGACCTCTGTGTTACACGGCAAGCGGATGAACCACGCCACGGAGACAGTCAAAATTTTATAGCAGTCAAAAATTAATGTAGGCCAATTTCATAGCTTTATTATTTTATTTATAAAAGTGGTAATACCTAAGTTGTAGGAGCTATGGAGTCTCGCACTACACGTCTCGAAGGTCTCGATGTAAGAGAACAATAGGAGGATATCGACATGTTTCAAGAATAACGGTTTTCTAGAATATGCGACGTTCGTCAACCCCTGTCATGCCGCTACGTTATGGCTCTACTTTTAAACTATGCGTCGTTACCTCAAAGAGTCATTCTGTACTAAGCATCCATTTCTAAAGTGAATGATGAATACAAACCGTTTAACGATATTAAATTTTATGCTGCGGACTATATATCTCAATCTGAAATATACATTTTCATAGAGATCGATGAAGGTTACAGAAGATGATAGCATCGCCATCTTATGTAAAAATACAATACCTATTTTATTGTAACCGGTGGCCCAACGATGTGATTGCACGTAAAATTTTAATTATTGAGCTTTTTTACTTCGCTTCTCTTTGGAATAATTTTTAACGCCATATGTATAAATGAAAAAAAAAACACTTATACATTAATATTAAATTGCATGGTTATTTTTCTGATAACAAAATGATTTACGTGTAATACAGAGCCAAATTCTTATAAAGAAAACTTCTTCATTACAGTTACTTATTATCAATTTTATCTTTATCTTTAAAGATTGTCATTGCATTTTTAAAGATCTTATTACGGTAATAGTACATAATTTTTAAGGTTTATGTTTATTAGTAATTTTCTAGATTTACGTTAGAATATAAAAATACAAAGATTAATTGTAAGAAAAGGGAGTAACGGTGAAACCGTATTTTGTACGCTTTCCGCCATATTATCATATCGATATAATTTTAAACTAGTTATTTTTAAATTAGATATAGATTTAAATTAGTTATTTTGGCAATGAAATTGAAAATTAAATATTCGCTCGATATAAATAAAAGCAATTTTGTTGGTGAAAACTGCAATCGGATATTCACATGAACAATTTGCGTGTGAATTGCTTTTTGACAGGGCTTTTCGAAGAGATTTAATTTTAAATTGCTTTTAATAATACTATTCCTTTGTTCCACGAATAATTATGAAAATTCTTGTTGTTTTTTATGTATGCCGTTTTAATTTATTGAATAAAAACTAATTAACTCACGATTGTATTTATTAAATTCATTCACAACGATACGTAATAAGTATTGTTTTAATTAAATTAATTTAAATAAATGGCAGCAGAATTATGTTTCAGGAAGGAAATAAAATGAGACAGCGAACTTTAGACACAAAAAAAATTAAGGTTGAACACTTTAATAGAACTGTATTTTAAGCTAAGTTTTCATGTAATTAATAATATTATTCAAATTAACTTCATACGAAGGTTCTTATTCAACACTACTTTATTAATCCATTAATAAAAAATCGACAGAAACCATCAAGGAAACAAATTTTTTGGAAATTTCACAAAGAGTCTGATGAAAAGTAAAGGTACATGAGAGAATTAGGTAGCCTGGTACAAATGATTTCTAATTTTGGAAGATTCCGATTTAAAGAAAAAAATAAGACGATAAAATATGGAATATGTTTTTTAAATATGTATAAACCCCACCCTCCAAATTTCACATCTGTAAGATCAGTCAGTGAATAAGCCAGTATTTTACCAAAGTTTTTTACATTTATAATATATTAATTTTCTCACTACGTATACTAGGTATACATGTAAGGTTCTCCTTACTTGATTTATTTATTATAATTTTTGTATAACTTAAACGTTTTTTTTCAAAACACAACATCACTACTTAATGTTAACATATTTTAAATAAAAAATTATGACTTATAATCCAAAATGTCGTGAGTTCACTAGTTTAATAATCGATAATATTTTTTATAACAATTTTGAAGTATCATTCATCATATCTTAAGGCGTGTTATTATTTACAGAAAAAGGAATAGCTACCTTATTGCAGAATGATTATATAGATAGAATACTTTTATTTTGTAGTAATTCAGCAGGTGCATATACCGCACACATCCGGTGCATTGTGATGTGGTAAGACTGTAAGATGAGGGCACACCGTTTCGACTTGGTACTTGCGGTAACATTTACACATAAAACTATTAACTATTGTTGTTACTTAAAATCAAGTTAGTTATGATCGCATGAAATGTATCATATTACAAATGGTGTATATATGTATTTGTTTAGAGCTAGATGCCAATGGTCACAATAAAGTTGAAAAGACAGATTTTCTTTAATGAATGTAACTCGTGCGTATCGATCTTTCTAGAAAAGATACTTGGTAATTAAGTAACATTATATATTTTGATTTGATTCGAGCTTTAGTAGTATTTAAAAATGTTTCTAATATTATAAGCAATTTTTTCCAATCAAAACATTATGATAAATTTGTGGGTATACATTAATAATTCATTTAATTTCGTTTTCCTCAGTTAGCTTGAAGCACCTGAGCGCGTTTGAGAACGCCATTCATTAATCACGATGCCCGTGTTAATTAATTTTATTTCTTTCCCCTATGTAAATATTCAGTAATACCCAACCATCTTCATTCGCCTTTAAATTCATCCCCACTCAATCCATAAGTACTAAGCGTAATTTAATGTGATATTTCTTTTTATATTATAATGTTTTTAAGAAAATGTACTATGCTGAACAGTATGCGGGTTTTTACTAATCGTATTGTTTGTTATTATCTTTATAAATTTCGGTTAGACTTTTAAAACATGTAAAAATATTTGTTTGTTTCGATGGACATATTCTATTAATAAAAATGAGTTATGGATTAGTAATTCAAAATCTCCAAAATGTAATTGAAGACAAGTTTAAAGGATGGGTCACAGATTGAAATTTTAATTTATTGAAAAACTGAGGTGAGCAAAATTTAGCAAGTGCGATCTAAGTAACGTAGGGTTTTTTATATAACATCCCATAGCGTATGAGTTTAAACCGAATCAATTATGTTACGAATCTGTAATAAACTCAAATTTTTCAGCTAAACAATGTTTTTGTCAATGGTTATCACATATACAATATAAACATAAACATGTTTTATATAAATATAATGTTTATGTAAATATTAGTCATATACGAGTCTAACAATACAATAAGCTAATTTTTTTATTTATTTCTAATTATCATTCAAATGCAAAATAAATGGTCATTAAATATAAGCTTGAACAGATATGTCAGCGACTACTGCTAAAACTACTTTACAATATTACCTTGCATTTAAATCGCATTAAGTTCCAACTTCTAACCTAACAATATAAAACAATGCATTATTATGACTTTGTGTCTACACACTGGATTTTAACTTGGAGAAATCGTCTGTTGTGTAAAATGTGGTTGCGTTAATTACACACCAGCTAATACAATTTAATCACTTACCCAAAAGATATACGTAGTTATAAAGTAATATATTAACTAGGTCCTAACAAGAATTTAAAGGTGGTCCTTTAAATGAAGCGTTCATTTGCAACGGATAAAATTAACCTGAATAATTATATAATAAAATAACTATTTTCTAATAGTCAAAAGTCTTGACAATTAAAAAAATGAAAGTCATTGAATCACAACAAGAGAGCTACCAATTGGAGATTTAAAATTTAATGAATTTTCAACGGCGAAACATCGGTTTTTTAATGAGGTCGTAAAGTCCCTAGTACCCAGGCTTGCGTAGTACCTATTGTACCATTGAACCGTATTATACAATACCCTATCATTGTTGTTATTTCGTAATCCAGAACACAATTGCTATCTTTGAAAAAGAATAAATCGTGTAAATTTTTGTTATAACTTGTGAATATAGCTTACGAAGAAAATGTTTATAATAGAAGTCGAAAATCGAGTTGAGAGACGTTAAATAGGAACTGATTGAAAAGAATATGAATAAATACAATTAATTTTATGACTGGGACTTTTTCTTAGACCACAATTTCAATTTATGAAGAAAAATAACGAAATTAATTTTGAAACTTGTATTTTCTATTAAAAAAAAAGCATCGAAATCGCACCATTTCAACAAAAATTACTAGTTCAAAATCTACCTAACCGATATTCTAGGTAGATATGTTAGGCATGATTTTTTTTTCAGTAAATTGGTCTCATAATTCTTTCCACCAAGAACTATCAAAACTACGCCACACAAAATTATGAGTAGTCGTACATAATGAAGAGAAATAAAAAATTGCGAATAGTAAAATCCCTTCTTGTAGTCAAGTAAAAAGTGGTTTTCATTATTTTTATTGGAATTTTTTTTCCGGAAATATTATTACATTCGTTAGTATAATGAGGTTACATTTATCTGATTTTTTCTTAAGTAGAACTAAAACAGAAACACCTTTTTCATATATTTTAAATAAGTTTTCACATGTAATACAATTTCTGGCACTTCGTAGTGGCCGTAATAGTTTCCAATTTTTAAGTTCTAATATCTTCCGCAATTAAGTGACAGCGTTCTTTCTGTACTTCTCTATATATAAATAAACATACTTTTTATTATTAATCATTTACTTAGTTTCGCGTCCGTACCGCCGGCTGTAGCTGAAAATCAGTGCTTCACCTGCTGCAGGTGGAAAGTGCACTGAGCTACGGCCTTTGTACCTTCGCAGCACATACCTGTGCACCAATTTTTATAGTAAAAAACTATTTGCTTGAATTTTTTCTTACTATTTGTGTGTGTGTCTGTTTATTGACAATAAACGTTGTATCTATCTAAATTATGAATAATGGTTAAAAATTTGATATACTGTTTCGAATATGTCCACTAATGAAAATTACAAGTAATTATCGAATTCACAAATTGCACTAGATCCCGAAAATTTTCATGGTTATATTAAAAGCTCTTAAAGAAAACGATGACTTCATATAGATAAATTATAACATAAAACCATAGACGTGTGAGCGTGATATGTATGGAAACGGTATATAGGAATACTGTGATTATTAATTGCTTGCAACTAACGAAGGGTACATTTTTTACAACAAACTTGCTTGATACCGTCTTAGTCTCATGGATTCTCTTTATTCTTGCATTGTTTTCTCAACTTCTTTCTTAACTCAGTAAGAGGGGTTGGAGCATTATATTTTCTCCTTCGCTCATTCTTGTCCTTCCTGTCGGCCCGACTTTAGTTTTGATGTTTTCTCGTCTTTTTTTACAAATAACATGTTTATATGTACTTAAAATTACAGAGGGTGTAAAGTGAACAAATGAGAAAGTGGTTATACTCAGTTCAGTAGAACAAAAGAATGAGTCCCAGCCCCATTGCAATATATTAAACGGGAGTAATTTTTCTAGCATCCGCCATTAGTCATTTTTGGCTCATTGCAATTTTTTTTTTAATTTCTCGCTATTCATTTTATACAACTTCTTTTAAAATTGTTTCCAGCAATACGTTTTGTCCACTTAACAAACAATCTCGAAGTCTGAAGTTTCATAGATAAAATGTAAGTGGTTGTGGAAATCTTTTTATTTTTCTTTGTAACTACTACTTATTAATAATAAAAATCTTTAATTGTTGTTAATACTACTGGTTTACGGACGCTTTCTCATGATTTCCTTTTTGAAGCCATTTATATATAATATACATAATTTCACATATCAATCCTTACATTTCCTTTATTAGAAAAAGAAATACAAAGCGAAATTGTCGTAAAAGAGGAAAATAATTCGAAAATAAAGACACACTTAAGTATAGTAACATTTTTAATAAACTTATTGAGTCAAAATGAGGCGTCCCATATACCTAGTATTCATTATACTGCGTTTATATTGTTTAATTCAGATGAATTTTTTTACAATAATTAAACTATATTTAAAACGGTGTACAACTAATTGCCTATTTAAAATTACTACACGGAACGACATTGAATAGCACCATTATCTGCCGCACGATGATTAAAAAAATGGTTTAGTACACGAATATAAAATCGTTTAAGTATACTTTGACATCAAGTTCAAAACGGGATAAGGGTTAGCCGCAGTGGATGGTGAAATGTGGTACATCAAAGCGCAGCGACCTGGATCGCGCTTCGTGACCGCGCGACCAAATTATCGATGCCATTTACATGTAGGGTATAAACACTGATTTTTTTTAATATCACTTGATTATAAAAAAAGATATTAAAAGGAACTATAAATAGTTACAATGTATCTACACTCATATCGTAAAATACAATTTAAGAACTATTTAAAAAAATCACTTTTGGAATACAATATTTTAATTTAACACAAGTTATTTTAAACCATAGTTTTTTTTGACATAACAATATTATAAAGCAAACTTATTTTCTATAAAAGACATGATCGGTATTTAAATAATATTGTTACTTGCCCGTCTCTCTGGGTGTGGTCATTTATTTATTTAATATTAAGATTACTCCCCTCCAGTATGTGTAATAGTTTTGGAATCCATCGGCCTGGAGAATAAAAAGTTTTATTGGAACCTGAATACCCCTTCCCTGCTTTAGTTCCAAATTTCATGTTTCAACGACCAACGCTTTAACCAATGCGATTTTATGTATATCAGTCTATGAATCAGCCACTTAATCTTATATGTATAGATTACCGGTAACGGTTTAACTTTTTTCCGAGCCTTAAATTGTTGATGCTTTGACGCACGCGCACTAAGATAAAATGTGCGTCATAATTGTAATATTCAGAAACCAATTAATTATTAGTACATTTGTAAGATTTTATTGATCTGTTAACAAACTTTAATAAGAGACCGTTCCATTTTATGATAATAATTCCTCACAAAACAAAATTATCAATACTTCTTATGTTATAAATAACTTTAATAAAGTTTTAAATTCGATTTAAACATTTAAAAATAAGACGTTACGTAGATGGCAGACATGACAAAGTTAATTGCTGCTACATAGCCTACACAGATTAAAAAAAAATGTTATAAGATATTTATTGTAATAAAAAAAAATATTTTAGTCTTTATCACATCTGAATGAATGGAATTAACAGAAATTCTGTTTTCACTGGTTTAGTCGAACCCACAATAAAAAAGGAATAACAAATGTTTGTTTCAGTGAAGTAAAAAATAGCGGAAAAAGACGAATAAGTTTATATTTTTACTCTCAATCAAAACCTTCTATTTGGTCGTTATAAGCAGTTTAAAGTACTTATATGTTAAAATTTTCTTATTAATTTTAACGATAAAAGCGTAAAAATAAATATAATTTATATATAAAATGATAACAAAAAAAAATTATACATGAGGAATATTACTAAATTAATGGCAACTTTTTTTATTTCATATTAATTACGAGTACTTCATACAGTATTCTACATAATAATTTAATTAGGTCTCTTGTTGTGCGCTATTTTCATTATGGCTTTTTTATAACTATTTAGATCAACGATCTGATTCTTATTTACTATCCAAACAAAAACATTTCTATTTTAAAATTTGTACTTTGCCAGTTTTTCGTCGCGGTTAATATTTCTCCTCGTGCTAATTTACAGCTTGCTAGTAATAACACTTGTAGTCAGAAAGACTCGTAAACACTTGGGAACAACCAACTCGTTCCAGCCCTACATCATTGGCCTGCGAGCTGATTAGGGCGACAACCAGTTCAGGAGCACAACCTTGTCCTTACGTCTTTACATTCGCCTACTTACGTCACCCTCCCACTTTATATTTGCAAAAATATTCAAAGATACATTGTGATGAACTTTAGTAATTGCGATGGAAGTATCATATTTTATTAATTTCTGGCGCAACACTTTCTAATTATTATGAAAGTGATGAAATAGTTATACCGGATTTGAGTGAAATATTCTTACTGGTACCAAATAATCCTACTAGGACTGTTTAATAAATAGCTCACCTTTTTCACAATGTTAATTAGTTTCTTTTTTCTTTCCAGGTAAGATGCCGTTTATTACTGGTAAATTTACAAATATATATAGTTTCGTATGTGTTAGTACGTAAAAAATTAATTAACGCATTTATACGAAAAAAAAATATTTCTAAAAGTGAGGCAATTTTGCTAATTTGAAAAAAGTTTATTAATACCATATTTTTATATTCCATATAAAAATAATTATAAAGATTTATTTCTGCATTTTTTTGTTAATAATGAAATTGAAAAATTACATGAATTCAAGAAATGAAAAAAGATAAAGAAATTTACACGGAAAACTATAGAAATCCCCTTGTAGAAATAAAAATTACCGCGTAGAAAACGTAACGAAGGTTCTATTGACGGTAAAGAAATATTGCTTCCGGGTCATGAATGTGAAAGAGCGGATTGGAATTACCCGTAATGGGAATCGATGAAGCAGTAACATCTCATTGTTTCTTTTGCTGTATTGCCGTCATGCCTTCACTTTTATTTTGCTCTATCGCCGATTTAAATTTTGAATATTAGTTATTAAAATTCTTTTATTATATTTGTTATTACATGGATTACATACAAAACAGATAATGTACGGATATAGCTATTGATAATTTAATATCCACTTTTTTTGAACCCATATTGCTATGATGCAAGTGCAATTAAAAAGTATAATTGGCGTTTTGTTCAATGCATTTATTTTACAAGATTTTTGACAGGTATTCAGTCTTTGTAAACTTTAAGGTCAACTTGGCGGGTTATATCCGTAGATATTACAAAATACTCTGATAGATAGATACTCGTACAATACAAGCCGCACCTAACCAACCTTGACCGACTTAACGAAGTTAGGTCTAAGACTTTTCGTGCTTTTTAACAGCTGAACACTAGAAACATTCATTTTCATTCTTGGAATAAGTTTTTGTTGGCCGTGGAACTAAGCAAGGTATTTATGATAATAACTTGTTAATGAAAAATATTTATTTAGTGTGTACCAATGTATTTACCGAAAAATTAAGTGCTAATAGAAATTTTGGAAAAATAGAACATATTAGGTAATAGCTAAAATTAATGCTTTTTGTAACGGTGCTTATTAATGACCTTATAATTTATTTATATACATGGATCCCGTCATTTATTTAACACTAAGTTTACAAACATTTTTTATTATTTTCTATTCGAGGCCATAGTAATTTAATACATTAATTAAATTGTTACATTTTCTTTTAGAAAAAATTAAATAATATTGCTATAAAATATGAAAAAAAATCGCACATATAAATATGTACTGTATACGCACTTGAATATGTGTACTGACTTTTTTCAAGACCGTTGTTGCGTCAAAATGTCGCATCTTATAAACGTAGTGTTAAATATTTCTAGACTGGGAAGACTTTTATTTACTATTAGCGTTTATATTATATGTTTAATAGACTATAAACGCACATACAGTATATTAATAGTATATTTTCTTAAACTAAAACCATACAAAAGGCAAAAAAGCTTAGAACAAATAAAATATAACAGTAAGAGGAGGAAGTAGGTTAAATGATTTCTATCAATTATTTGGAAGGGCATTCACAAAGCATGCTCCAGGTTATCATCATTATAACGATAATGGCACGAAAATACTTGTATGTAATTAAAAGCATTAAGCATTAAGAAACTAACACGATTAACATCGATTAGTTTGACCCGGTTCGCGTTTTCGGGCACGTTTGTTATCTAGGTTTCGCGGTCATTACTAATACATGCTGTCTTACGCGAATTGTTACTTAAAGCGAAAGACATAAGTAGAGGGCGTGATAAACAATCACCTCGATTTGAATTTATGCTTTTACCAGTGGGTGTTTATTTCTTTCAGATTTGTTATTTACTTCAGTACAAAACTAAAGAAACACAATATTGTTTTAAAAACAAAATAGTGTTTTACCGTTAGGTATAAAAACAATGTTATTAGGCACTTCCTTATTATTAAATTTTAGAATCTTAAAAATTACATAGCATCAGGCTGATAACTTATTCCACGCTTTATGTTGCACGTTCTAGATATTTTTTAAAAAAGGAACACACTTGGGTTTCTTTACTAATTCTAACTTAAATTGTCTAGTTTGCGATAAAGGGATGTTTATATATAAACCAGATATTAACAGTATATCTGTAGATATACCCAAATATATCGTCTGGAAGAAACATTAAAGCCTCGCACGATATACATCTAAAAACACTTTATAATATATGAATATTAAATAACTTTATATTCCTTTCCGTAATAACAGGTTTGGAGAATATAAATAGTAATAATAGTATATTCAAATGTATAAGTAACTTGTTATACATTTGTTTTTTTCATTACCAATTTGTTCCGTTTGACTGTGCTTTGCCATGACTGAGTTGCAATTCGGATTTGTCAACTGAAAACATATTGTCATTCCGTTGATTGATGTATGAAGCGTCTGGTGTCAGACGCGTTAACGAAATTTGATTAGTGACACAAAGTTGCGCAGTGTAAATAGAGTAGAGCATTCAAACAAACCACAACTATAGTAGTTTTATACATTAAATTTAATAATCTTACTTTCATTTTTACTTACTACTGGCAAGTTTCTCTTGCCTGATACTGTGTAAGGTGGCGCGCAGCACATGTTTCTACCTTTACACAATAGTATGAAGACATTACTGTGTTCCGTTATGAAGGGCAATGGATTGGAGAAAAGATTTATATAGGAACATCTAAATCAGCACCAGAATGTTATGAGCAATCAAGTATTACTTACCATCGTTTAAACGTCCTCGTGGTTCAGTAGCTTCTTTGTATAAAAACTATCAAGTCCTTTTTATAGCATATAATCATAATTTTTCTGATCTTTATATATTTACGAATCTATTGCATTGGACTAGCATTTTTTTTAATTGAAACACTATCTCTCTCCATGACGCAGTAACTACATCGCTTACCTAGTATCCTGGAGATTCCTGGTTCGTTTCCAGGGCCTCGGTTAAAGAGTTTTGATGATGATATGGATTTTTTCAAATCCGCCTAGCTAGTCCTGAAAACGGCAATCTGAGTAATATGCGCAAGCACGCTTCACCATCTAGGGCCCCTAATTGACACTTATGTAAAACTTAGGTTAGTGAAAAAAATATATCTATAATGATTACAGTGTTACCATCCATTTTACGACAGCATCGATAGAAAAATATTTATAAATTATAATATAAGTAACCGAAACCGAAAATACTTTGTGTAAAATTTGTTTCGTTCTATATTTGAGTATTTGTGGCATTACGCCGAGTTGGCTTGGTGCCTATCGCAACATTTTCTGATAAGTAAATATACAACTGTCATCAACCAAGATGTTACATGCACGTATTGCTATATAATAATATAATCACACTTTTTAAATGTATTTCCTATTGTTTATATCATGCCAGCTCTTCATATTGTTCATATCGTAACGCACTAAACAACTGTAAGGACAGTACCACTGCTATCTGTGCATGATATTTATTTAATTTATTAGTCTAAACGTTACTTTGCCAAATTCCATGGTTCATTAAAATAAAAAATAATTTACCGTTTTCCGCTATTTTCAAACGTAAACATTACTTGTAAATATTCTTCAGGAGATGTAATGCGTTCGACAGCACAACGTCGAACGAAATTTCGTGTTTAATTTTTTGTTTTATTGAGACATTTTCATTTTAAGATAAGTAATAGATACTATAAAATAATATATTTACATATATCGCATAGTTCATTTATCGCATTTTATACTTACACTTAAAGAAATTATATAATAATAATATAATTGTAGTGCAATCATAATATTCCTAAATAAAATAGAACTCACGGATCACCAGATCCGTGAGCCAGTTTCGATGAAACTGTAACAGTCGTCAAAAAGACTGAGAGCGCAAACTTCATCGAATACAGCCAGTAGCAGCAGCAGCAGCAGCAGCAGCCGAAATAAAATGAAAGTATCTTATCTAAGAATTAAACTTTAGTTAAAATTATTTCATAAAATAATTTTGTATGCTGCGACTCGGAAATCTCGAGACAACGCCCCAGCGCTTCGTTCTCAATTTATCTTCGCAACTCTATTCACGTATTTCTATTCAGAGTTTAAATTTATTGCACTTAGTGAGGCTTTTAAGTGTATTAATTAAATTTCAAAATTAAAAATACAATAATACGGTAATTTATTACAATAGATAGTTTATATTTACATATTAATAACCGTAATACCCGTTACCCTATTACAATTACGAATGAATTTACAAATTATCTAATTAAGTTACCAATAATTGGTTTAGATTCTCTAATACTGAATAGTTTCTATAGTAGTATGAATATGAACTTTGCTACAAAATTCGTTTAGACGAATGCGAAATTGAGATAATGTATATCAGATCGACATTGAAGATGGTAGCTAGCTTAGGCGGATAGCCCTACCACCATCCAGACTCCACTATTCTTGTGATCCGGAAATCGAATCCAGGTCCTCCGTGATACAAGGCAAGCGGGTAAACCGCTGCGCCACGGAGGCAGACAATTGTTAAAATGATATATTTATGACACTAACGTAACGTAATAACGTATTACAATGAAACAAGACATTAATTTGCTTATTTCCTTTCTTTTTAATTACAAATAATAAGACTATATTACAATCTCAACGCCGCGTACCTTTTTTTTTGCGCGATTACATCATCCGACGAGTCCGGCGACGAAGACGAGGTAAGGCTGGCATCACGGGATGAGCCGGGCAGGGTCATGGGAAGCCGTTCGGATACGACCACGACCCTGTCAGAGGATGCCCGCGTGAGCGGGTCCGCCTGTGTCCTCCCCCAGGTGGTCGGGGGTGGTGTGGCTATGGACGCAGGAACTGCGTCCACAAGCTGGGCAGGTGCGTGCAATGCGGGCAGCGCTGGTGTCCCACCACCGGCTGCCCGCGCACCTGCGTCAGGGGGTGAAGGCGGTCTTGCAACCGCCTCCGCCGCCCCTACCGTCTTCGGCGGAGCGGTTTACGGGAGTTTACCTCCCTCTCCCGCTCCTCGCCCTCCTTACGGGTCATGACCCCCTCGGCGAAGGAAGACACGGCCCCCCAGACCCTCTCGTCGCGGATCATGGCATCCATGACCCG
>DWQX01003270.1:0-18386 GCA_018245475.1 Pharmacophagus antenor
TCTTCGTCTGGCCGCTCCCCGTCGAGCCTGTCCGGTATGGGAAGCCCTATCCGGCATAGCCTCACGGATCCCAGCGGTACGCAAGCCCCTCCACCACGGCAAGGTGGCGACACTTCGGAGGGGAGCACGACGACCTCCTTCTCCAACCTCGTCCTGATGTGCTGGATCATATCATAGAGGGAGTCCTCGGTCGACCTCTGCGGCATAAAGCCATATTGGTGGTTACTGATATATGGAGCAGAGTACTACCGGATTCTACGGACCAACATTTTCTCGATGATCTTGCCCATTACGGGCAAAAGTCCTATTGGTCGGTAAGACTTCGGGAGCGTGTAGTTTTCCTTATCTGGTTTCCGCAACGGTACAGCCACTGCCTCCTTCCACCTCCTGGGGAAGTAAGATAGGGCGAGACACCGGTTGGAGAGCGCTAAGAACAGGCAGAAGAAGAACATCTACGGTGATGGGCGCCCGGTAGATGTCCGCGGTGAGACCGTCTGCGCCAGGAGCCTTCTTGGCATTGAAGGTCGACATGGACCGTCGTAGTTCCTCCATCGTGAAGGGGGGATCACATGGATCACCATGTCCCCCTCATTGTCCTCCCCGGCAATGTCCTCTTGAAAGAAAACTCCGCCAGGATCCTGGCTGATCCCTCTGCGTCCAGCACCCGTCCTCCCTGGACGAGGGGGACGTCCTTTCGTCACCTCCGTTATTCGCATCACACGGTAGATCCTGTCCCACATGGTCTCGCGCTCCTGCCTTTTGTAGAACTGTTTCCAGCTAGTGGTCTGAGCGCGTTTCGCCACGAGGCGGTAATTCTCCTTCGCGTCGATGTACTCGCGCACGACCATCTCCCTACGGGCCGGCCAAGCGTTGGCGATTCGTCTCTTCTTTCTCAAGACTTCAGCCTTGAGAAGAGAGAGCTAACATTCCAGTTTGCAGACACTATAGTTGTGCCAAGTGTAACACGCCGGAGATGACCTATCGCTATCGGCCACTATACAGTCGATAGCGACAAACAACACCGCCTGGAAAGCCCTCATGCGGTTTTGCGAAACCGTAATGAGGGCCAAAGAGGATGCGGAAAGAGCGAGGGAGGCGGAATCCTCCCTTGCGATTCGCCGCCGAAGAGGAGGTCGCCGAAGACGGGAGTTTGCCCGTAGTCTTGCGACGACATAGGGCCACGGGCGGCGAACTCTGGGGAACTCGCGGCCTTTAACACCGGGGGGGACACCGCGCGCGCCAGCTCTGTACTCTCCCAGTAGGATAGGCTATAGCCCATCCGAAGGCGGTACCTGAATAAGGTTCAATCCGCGTCGGGTCGTGGAAGCATTCTCGGACATATTGTCCGAGGCCCCCACGTCCCCGACCAACGGATGAAGGTGGACACATTGGGGTTTTAGTCGGTATAAGGACTCCGACATAACACGTCCCCTCCTCAGAGGGGGCGCGTATCCATAAAAGGATTTCCCCAATTAAAAAAAAAAGTCTAACACGCCGCCCAGAGGTAAGCGACAGCACTTTTTTCCCTTGTTTCACGAGGGTGGAGATGCATTTATTCACGATGTAAACCACGTATCTGACTTTCGAGTGGTTATGTTTTCCGGAGATTACTACCGCTGTCGCCAGCTGAAAATTTTGCTGACGACAGTGGCAAGTTATTTCGAAATTCGCAGTAATCAGTGTAAACAGCTACTAAAAGCACTTACCAACCATTTAACGCAATTTTTACAAACATGGTTCAAGAATTGATATCATTAATATATACTCAAAGATTACAATCGTGTAAAAAGTGTTTTCTTGTAATAGCTCAATATATGCCTCTGTGGCGCAGAGCCTCATCGAGAATCTGGGGCCATCTACATGAAGTTTGCTGGTGATTATTCGATTCTATCTGGCTAACGATATGCGCCATATTGTCATCTTGCCGTCATAACAGCATTATTGTGTTCATACCTAATGGTCTGATTATATCCAGCGAGGACGTTTCCCGGAATGCATCTCCGGCCTCATTACCTCTTCATATCATGAAAAAGTGAGATTAAATTGAGATAAAACATTTTACCGTTACATTTTAAATTATAATTACAATTTTCTAGATTAAAAAGCGTATGCGAGTAGTATATTATATATGTTTACAGTGAACAAATTTTGCTGCGACCGACTTATGTGACAATATATTTTGTAACATTAGAAGATAAGGAGTCAATTCGACATGTATCTTTACAACCGAAAAAAAGAAGAGGGTTCTCAATTCGATGCGTATCTTTTTTTTTAATACTTTTTCATAACAAACCTACGTTTGAAGAAAATCTGAAAATATTATTCTTCATAATTGACTGATTGTCTCAGTCCACTGCTGAACATAGGTCTTCCCCAATGCCTTCAACGATATATGGTCCTCGGTTCTCTTCATTCAGCCGCTTCTCGCCGTCCTAACTAAATCGTTATGGATATACGCTTTTGTAATTTTGTCCCTAATTAATTTCTAGTGCTCATGCTGCTGGTTCACAAAACCAAAATTTTCAAATGTACTGTTATTGTACAAATTATTACTTTTTGTTTTTAAAATCCACAATGCTTAGTAAATTTTGTTTTTGACTCAGAAACCATATCATTATCAAACAGAATGATGTACCTAACTCAAAAGCAAGAGAAGAAATATGAAGAAAATAATTGATTTTACATAACTATCCTTTAAAATAGAGTATAATTATTATATAATCTATCCTTATCGTATAATCTATTTTAACAAAATTTCAGATTGGCGTTTAGTTTATGACAATTGACAATTTGTATGTCAATGTCAAAAACGGTAATAATCACAAATTTAATATAACAATAGTAGTATCAAAATTAAAAATAAAGATTATAGCAATACATTCTTTGGTGACTTTCTGCCTTAATCAATCTGTTCGAAAAGAACAATAGTTTGTTTTTATACCTAAGATTTCTTCATAATTTCATAATTCTATCTTGCTTATAATTTTTTGTATAAATCATGCACGAGGCATACGAAGTGTCTCATTTGCTAAATGCAACCGTTCAAATTGATTCAATCGCTGCCTATGGTGAGATCCATGTATTTATAAATATGTTTTCTTGTCCAAAGTTAATAACATCAGACTTAAACCTTATCATTTGTTATACCTTTTATTTCAGACGGTAACTTGTTGTTGGGTACAAGACAGGGTCACTTATTAATGTACTCATTATCAGCTTTAAATGGCAATCAAAAATATGAGTTACAACTTCTGAGATATTGCAAAAATTTTAGTAAAAAACCTATACAACAAATAGAAGTTGTACCTGGTATGTATATTCTGTGGATGTAATGAGTTCTGCTTAATGTGTTTAGATGTTGGTCTTATTACATTGAATGTGTACATAAAACATGTTGTTTAATAATAAAATAAAATTAAAAATATTTTCACTACATTAAAGATTATTGTTATATATTTAGAGTAGAGTAGTTTATATAGACCCTTACATTTGTTCATATTTATATATAAATATATTACATAAGAGAACATCCTTACAAGTTAAGCAAAAAGGTAGGCTCGTAAACATAAAAAAAGCCTTTATATTAACTTTATAAATATTTTGTTATTTTCACAGAAGACAATCTCCTCTTGTGCCTAACAGATAATCTTTTATCAACATATGATATCAATGGAGTAAATTTCCCATTTATAAAATCCTTTCCTCAAACAAAGGGTGCATCATTATTTGCATTAGACAATAAGGTTCGTTCTTAGTTCATAAAATTGTTCACATATTTTCCAGTATAGGTTATTATGGCTATAGAAAAATAGACTATTTCTCTCTTGATTCAATGGTAGAAGGTTTTTTTGTCTATTGTTGTACACACTTTCTTTAAATTCGAGCATTGATACAGGGACCTAAACAATTACACAAAAGTAATTATTTTTTGTATTATACTGACAAATCATGAGCATAATGCTTAGCTCAATGAAAAACAATTTGTCAGATTTAGAAAGACCATATGTGTGTTTTTGTTATGGTATACCATACTACTAAATTGAGATGATCAGATAAGGTTTAAACAATTTTTATACATTTTTCATCTACCGCTTAAAGAATTTGCAAATTATTGTAGGCAGTCATTGTGTCATAATAGGAAAATGTGTAGATATAAATAATAAAACATCTACAAAACAAAGGTCCAAATTTTTTACTGAACAATTAGTGAATAAGTACATATTTGTGAAACCTAAATTATTTAAATTTATTTTAAATATTTTGGAGATATTATTTTTGTATTTTTTAAATATTTATCCATGACCTTTGATAATAATTAAATTAGTCTGATTTTTGATATTTTAATCATAGGTAATATTTATTTCAGTCAGCAACATCTATGACTGGAGAATCTAATTCAGTTGTTCATCTCTGTGTTGCGGTTAGAAGAAAACTTCAAGTTTATTATGGTAAAAATGGAGAATTCAAACAACACATATTTGATTTCACTGTGCCAGATGTGCCCAAAGTTATGGCTTGGGGACAAGATTATTTATGTGTAGGATTTAAAGCTGAATACACATTGTTTGATGTAAGTTGAATTGTTCAAATGTCTTTATGTGTGTGTTTAATTATGTATTACATTGTAATATATCCATTATTATATATTAAATAACTATGTAAATTTATATCTGAAACAAGTATAGTGAATAATAAAACCATATAATTATTCAAGTAATAATTTTTTCTTGTAAGTAATGACTGTCTTCATGAGAAATATTTTTTTTGATCTCAATTTTTTGAACTCAAATATTATTAAGCAATCAAAAACTGAGTCTATATGTAAGTTATAAATAATGTTTAAGCTATACAGCTTTTAAAATCATACTTTGGTGCTTTAATTTAGAGGTCCATCCATATTAATTTTGCATTAAAATAATAATGGGTAAAAATTTTTAAAATAAAGGTTTTCAGTCGTTATTTACCATTGTGTATATTAAAAAAATATAGTTGTGATAAAAACATCATTTTGCTATAAATTTTTAAAGTTAATTGATGCATGGTTCTTTTATTACTTGTTTTTATTGTTTTTTTTTACTTTAAATTGTTCTAGCTTTCTTCAGGCAAACCTAAAGAATTGTTTCCTACAAGTAGCTCACGATCACTTGAGCCTACAATTGCACGGTATTCAGAGACTTCATTCTTGCTGGGCAGAGATAATACTTCAGTGCTTGTGGAAGAGGCTAAAGATATTGAAATTAAAAAAACAATTAAATGGACTGAAGCACCAGTAGCTATTGGTAAAACATTATAAATAGTAGTAATTTTGATTATTACTATAGACAATATGTAAATTGGAAATTTAACTAAATGAAAAAAAATTTATTAGATTGTATAATTTATATAGCAAGATTTTATTAAAAAGTGATGAGAATTTGTATTAAAATTCATACACCAAAAACTTGGTAGTGACAGGAAGTAGGATAATTACAAACAGACTACTCTATTAAAAGTGTAACCAAATAATGCATTTGAGTATAAATATTGTTGGTATTTTTTTTCCAGTTTGGGATAAACCTTTTATTTTGGGTTTACTAACAGATCAAGTGATAGTTCAAACTGTGGAACCTCTAATGTTTATTCAGTCCTTACCAGAGCTTAACAAAGCGAGATTGATGTACAGGTAAATTTGGAGTGAATGGTTTCTTAAAAACAAAATTGATTTGTACAGAATAATATTTTTTTAACATACATTCAGTTTATATATTTAATATTATGTCAAAAGTGGCAATGTCGAAAATTATGTTATGATTTTATTGGTCAATAAGGTTCTCAAAATTCAATTTCAAAATCAAAAAGTTGGTATGGTTTTCAAAATTCTACCACTGTCATCTAGTGAGTGATTAAATTAGTTAAGAAGTTAGTGAATAGGAATGATATGTTAGTTCTTACAGGTAACAAGTCTGGAGATTGAAGAAATTATTTGTTCTCTTAATCGATAGAATCTATATTTTCTAGAAAACACGTTACTTTTACATTCAAATATATACGACATAATTTTAGATGCAAACGTGGACTAATATTCGTGGCGTCAGTTGGCCAGGTCTGGTGTCTCAGCTCCATTGATGTGACTAAACAAAGGCAGCAGTTGCTTAAGGACAAACAGTTTCAAATTGCTATTGACTTAACAGTAAGCACTTTTGTCTTCATTACTATGCCTATGCTTTACTAAACCAATCATGATTGTACACTATCACATTTGTTAAAAAAAAATGAACAAAGCTGAAGTTATTATTATCCTGTGTGTCCTAGTGTAACTACTTTGCATATCTGTTCATTGCTTAAGATAGTATAAGAATTAGAAAAGTTTAGTTATGGCTTATGTCAGTTTGTTGCTTTTTAAGCAAATTCTGATGATCTTCGTTCGTTTCTTATTACAAGGCTAGTGGTAAGTCTCCGAGTCTGTCGAAAACTTTTTAAATGTATTAGATAAAATATTGGTTTTACTAATTTCATTGTCAGTTCTGATTATTTTTCTAGTTTGATATTTTAAGTTATGCATTTTGAGGAAACTTTTCGTATGTAACCAATGTGATATAACTGACCAACATAGTATTATTTTTCCTTTAATAATTTTTAACGAGACTGTTCATAGACTGTAAAGGCAAAGATAATATTTTACTCAGACATCATTATAGACAGACGAAATCTCGTCTGTTATTTAGTAAATATATATATTATCTAAATATGTACTCGTAAATATCAATTATGTATGTTGTATTTTCGAACAAAACTTTCAAGCTTTGATTTAATTATTTTATGTGTGGACTAATAGGTGATATTGTAGTATTTTAATTAATGAACCAGATAGCAACGTATGAGGCGTTAAGATAAATATATATACCATTAGTGTGTAGCTTAATATATTATGGAACTGATGTATTGTGAAATATTAATTCATAATTGTCTATAAAATGATTGGTATCCTAATAATAAAAAGGAAAGCTGAAATAGCTCGTCTTATGACTGTAAGTAATATGAAATACTTTATTTTAGGTCATGATTATTATATGTGTTAATTACAACTGTATTGTTTTTAAGGGTTTCTATTAATAACATTCGTAACTGTAAATGTACCATTATATTTGAATAAAATAACAGATTAAATAAATGATATCAGAGTTAGTAGAAAATAAGGCACCATCTCATAGAGTTAGTGTTCATCATGAAATAAGTGATTTTTAATATTAGTTGAGCTGTCTTAAGTGGATGTACTAGATCTATTAAGATATTTTAAGATATCATCTGTGACAGGTAGAAATGAGCTGGTCTATTATGAACCGGTTCATATAATATCACTGAAAATTATAAAGTATCTATCACAGTTTTTTATATGTAGCGTAAACAAACGAGGGAGCATATCACCTGATGTAAAGTGATAACTGTCGCCCATAGACTAACGCAACGTTCGGGGAGTCGCAACTGCGTTGCTGACCTTTAAGTAATGTGTAGGCTCTTTTTTTTTAAAGTCTCCAAGTCATATTCTGAGCAATATTAACGTGACCACCTATTCAGCTTCTTTCAGATTGTTCTCCAGAAGAAAAGAAACAAACTATTAATTCCATTCGTATGCTGAGCGCGCTTGATTTGTTCGATGATAAGAAATATTCACAGTCCATGAAGGTATTTACACAACTTAACACCGATCCAGCGGATGTTATCAAACTATTCCCTGAATTGGACAACAAGCCGGGCAATGAAGACAATAAGAAGCTCAAAGGCAAGGATTTAGAAAACGCTTTGAACGCTTTAATCGATTACTTGGTTGATGTGCGGGCGAACATTGGGAAAGCCATTAACGGAGAAGGCGGAAGTAAGGAAGATACGGTTAACCATAGGAACGTAACACAACAGCTGGAGCTAATCGATACTACACTTCTGAAATGTTATTTACAGGTATAGTTAAGAAAAATTATAGAAAGATTATAATATATTTTTTTTCGGGTCCATATCGCTTAACTATTCACTAGGTACATATATAATACCTAACATTCCTCGACGTTTCTGCGCCAGTTGCACCAGGCGTGGTCGCGAGGCAGACTTATTATATATAGTAAGATATTGTTAACCGTTACATATATTATACTTTCCTTTATCGCGAATAATTGGGGTAACATTGCTAATATCTCAATCGCTTCGATGTAGCATAAGTCAAAAGTTTGTTTCGTATTTCTTTAGTACATTTAAATTTACGTAGTGTGCAATTTAAAAATTTGGTAATAAAAAACTATATCGGTATTCCATTATAAAAGTACAATATAGTTATGGTTAAATAGGGAAAAAGGTTGAGATTACCTAAATATTATGTTGAATGCATTTTATGAACATCGGTCTCTAAATAGTTTTTATTTCTAGACCAACGACGCTTTTGTGGCACCTTTATTACGGTTGAATAACTGTCGATTAGAGGAAGCCGAAAAGACTTTGTCACAACACGGGAAGCACAGTGAATTGATAATATTATATCAAACAAAAGGACAACACACGAAAGCGTTACAACTATTAAGAGAGCAAGCAAAGCAGCCCGATTCTAGCTTGAAGGGCTATCACAGAACGAAAAATTACTTGCAACATTTAGGTACGTCGTCTTACTCATACTACTTTATCAAATCATGTCAAAACTAATACCATTTTAAGATAAACAGTATTTATCAATCATTTTATCACATTTTTTTTTATTCAACGTGCATATTCAAAGTGTAGATTTTTAAGTAATCTCCGTTAGGTTGCTTAAATTTTGTGTAGTAATTAAAAAAATAAATTTCAAATGTGTGCAAGAACTATAAATCGAATGTTTTTTCGTATAAAAGAAAATAGTTCTTTAATCCAGATTCCTTACATTTATTTTTCTATGTAATCTATAATTAATTCTCACAGTAATCTAATTGTAATATATTTATTTCTTTTAATTAATTTTACTACCCCTTTATTCTCAAAACCTAAAATTAATCAAATTGTAATTTAATGCTGTTGCTGATGTGTATGCGCCAGAACAAATTACATATATATTCTTTTAAAACGTTTCAGGTGCCGACCATATAAACTTGATATTTAAGTTTTCCGATTGGATATTAGAAGAACATCCCGAAGAAGGCTTAAAAATATTCACTGAGGATATAGTAGAAGTTGAAAACCTTCCACGACCGAAGGTTCTTGATTTCCTTTTAAGAGAGCATAAATCTCTCGTTACCCCATATTTAGAACATGTCATTTACACCTGGAACGACACGAGTCCAATATACCACGACGCATTAATCAGTATGTATAGAGAAAAAATAACAGAACATACTAGTAAAGGCGGAACGACAACCACGGATGAAGAAATACAACACACTAAATACAAACTACTTGCGTTTCTTGAAAAGTCTACGTATTACACACCAGAGAGAGTGATATTACATTTTCCTAATGATTCGATGTTCGAAGAAAGAGCTGTTATATTGGGGAAGCTGGGTAGACACGAACAGGCGCTCGCCATTTATGTACAAATTTTAGGTATTAGTTTTTTAATTTAGCTAAAATGACAATGGATTAAAGAGTTTTTAAGCTAAAAATGCTATTAAATGGATATGTTATCATTTAGTAGATCGTCTCTTTTTTAACAATTAGTTTCTTTTTTTGTACATACAACAAGGTTAAGAGACTAGATATACTACATAGGATTAGCAAAGAAATTGAGTTTCACCGTGCGACATCAGATATAATATCATGCAAATCAGATAAGTAGATTTTTTTTGCCTTCATAACCTTTTTGAAGGTTTTATCATTATGGACTAATTCTCTATTACAAATATATCCTTCGACCTTTTCTTTTCAAACATTAAGATTCTTAGAACTGGTTTATGCAAATACTGTGTTAGCTTACACAGTTTTGTTACAGGCGACGTTGAGAGAGCCATACGGTACTGCGAGCAAGTTTGTGAGGGTTTGAGCAACAAAACGCTTGATGTGTACGTCATACTGATGAGGATACTGTTGAATCCCGCGCAGAGCGGCACATTGACTGGTCCGCTGGCTAACGTCATGCGCCACCCCAACGCGTCCGTACCCGATTTGGAAACGGCCCTGTCTATATTGGAAAAACACGCTGACAAAATATCACCTTTGAAGGTTAATCGATTTTTTAAAGTGTTCTGCTTTTCATTAGTTTGGAAATTCTTGTCACTGTATCTGGCGTAGGGTATCTTCCGGCTGATGATGATTGTGATTATCTTATAAACTTTACTGACAAAATAGCTAATGGGTAATATTTTTTTTTAATATTACCCCTTTGCGGACTTTTAAATTTTTACGTATAATTATATCAAATTGATAGGATCGCTACTATTTGTTCGTGGAAGTGTTATTATGGTATTTAGGTTCGCTTAGAGATAGTTTACACTAATACGTAAATGAAAACAGTAAGAGGAGTTAATGATTCCTTGCTATGTTGCTGGAGAGCACTTATCAAACTAAATGGCGTCGGTGGTTGAAAGAAGATAGTCCGCAAAGGGTTACTAGCAATTTTCAACCTGTTGCATACTGGTTGAATTATCTTATCTGCCCGAGAAGCTAACGCTGTGGACTCGAACCCTTTAGTGCAAGTCTTTGTATAATCAAAAAAAAATATCAAATTTGTCTGGCACAGAACATATAGAACCAAAGCGCTAGGAACTTATCCACAATTAGCACATATCGAATATAACTGTTAATTAAATAGTATTTTAAGATTAAGAAATTCCATATAGAATATAAGATTACTGCAAAATCTCAAATAAAAGAAAAAGATAAAATATTCAAAATGACGATTACATGTGAATTCGCTGCGTTTGATGCTGCATATTGTTATAATGTCATATAAAGTATTGACGTCGAAGTTGTAACTATTTTATTCGTTGCAGGCGCTGTCTGTGTTGCCGGACTCGGTGCCATTGGCTCGTCTGAAACACTTCGTGGAAAGTGCATTGGAGAGGCAATTGACTAAGAAACGGAAAGTTCAAGTACTTAAGGGGCTATTGTACGCCGAACATTTGCAGGTAGGATGTTGATAACTTTTTTTAAAAAATAAAGAGGATAGGGGCAGATGGTTCACTTAGTGGCAAATGATATGTATGGTCATAACAATTAGAGTGATTATACAGGCTATATTGTGGTCGTCACGCTTAAATCTATGGTGTTGTATCTCTTTGTCTTAATTATTTTTTATCGGCAATTTTGATTCAATTTCCCACAATGTTCAGTGTTATTGTAATGTAGGATTATGAAGTGTGCTCGCCCAGATTACTCTGGCTCTCACTTGAATAACTACAGGAACAATATAAGGCTGTTATTGATATGCAATTTTTTTAACCTCTATCGTCAACTCAAGAAATATTATTAACTTTGATTTAATACTTTTAATTTAAATTGCTTTACATGTCTTTACAAAAAAAAGGCATTATACAAATTACAAATGTGTCAAGTCACTGGTGTATACGGCACTAGTACATTGCAACTATTACAAAAAAATTAATGGAGCCAGTAAATAAATTTGATATTTAAGTAATCCGATTCGATATTAGTATATCAAAATGCAAGCTTTTGGGCTTGTATGAGGATACGTAGAGGGTCCTTGCCAATACCGACCTGCGGTCAGTAATTTTTCTGTTCCAGGTGAAAGAGGTGAAGGAGTTTCATGAATCTAAAAGCATAGTAATACACGATTACAACGTTTGTTCTGTATGTAAGAAGCGCTTCGGAAACCAAAGTGCATTCGTTCGGTACCCAAATGGAGACATCGTGCACTTTTCTTGCAGCCTAGATAAGCAATAATTCATTTTATAGATTACTAGCCGGTGCAATCAATTACAATCTAACGTCAACGAATAAAGTATATATGTAAATAGTATAAGTTGGTAGCTTGCATATTGTAGAAATGTGTTCGTATTTAATAACCTTTTTTCATTCCCTATTATGTAATAAAACAATTGATTTTATTAAATTTTTAAGCAATAACATTCTTTTATTATAATCATCTATAATAGATTAGTGTTATGAATTAGATGTACGATTATTTATCTGCTTAATGTAAACCTAATAAAAGTAAACAAAAACATTGTGCATTGTTGTTACTTTATACGTGAAACCAATAACATCCTGTCCATATTTCTAGATGATTCTTCTTCGTTTAAGAATTGTAATCTCTCGGACTATGAAGACTCGAGAACATAAAAATGTATAGGGTAGAACTTTACGTCAATAATTAATGAACGCGAACTCTTACAAACATATCATTTTTACTAATTAAGTGTTAAGACATCAGGTATACTTCTTTTTCTTTTTATCGGTCCTAGGCTAATACATGACCTAGATTTCACCTGATGTTAAGTGCCAAGGAAGTTGCAAATGTAGCGTGTTCGCTTAATTCTAAGATTATTGTTATATCGTTAGAAAAATAAGATAGAGAGGACACTACTGCAATAATAGACCTAGAAGCAATAGATTTGTCTGATCACCTTATTCATTAACGTTAGATACAGTTCCCGAATTCCCTTCGATGACTGAGGTAGCTTTCAGTAGGGGAATATATTTCCAGAAACAAACTAACGTTTATTAGTATTAATAAAATTAAAAATGTTTCTTGAAATTCGGATAATATAAGTTTACTATGAAGTATACTGCTTAATATGACCCTAAATATATTTTATGTTCATCAATAGGTTAATGTTCATAAATATTGCATAAAGATGATTTAAGCGAGGAAATCCCCATCAGCATCGCTCAAGGTAGACTGGGAGATAATGAATGATAAATGCAAATTTTATGCTCCGTACATAAAGCTAATGAAATATTTTAAGCTGCTCGTCAACGTTATACAAAATCAGTTTTGTATTTACAATTATAAAAAATAATATATTTAAATAATTATTTTTCAGTTTAAAGCACTTTATTTCACATTAAGACAATTTGTCACTTATAAAGAACAACAATAAATAAAAAAAATTATAAGGTACAGGTTATAAATAAAATTATACAACATAATGTTCGTTGGGTAAGATCAAGAATTACGTCCGCTGCACTTGTTTTAGACGTTGGCCCAAGTTAAAAATTTAATATTAATTATACTAATTAGAAATTTATTGCTTATTGTAAATATTATCAAATAGTTTGTTTTTTCGTTTATTTTGATAGATTATTGTATAACTGTGATCCCGCAAATGTTAAATTGTTTTTACTATTATTCGTACTTATATTAGGTTTTGTAAGCTGATTGTTCCGACGTGTAATATTTTATATAATTTATTTCTGTAGTTTTTGCTTACAAAAGTTATTTATAAATGGCCGTGAATTATTTATAAGAATACGTGCATTATTAATGTATAGTTTTTCAATCTAATTATTTTGTCTCTGTAAATAGTTTCAGAAGCTGTTAAATAGTTATAATTATGTTAGATTGTTTTATCTTTGTTTCGTAGTATTTGGATTTTAAATTTGGTTTTAGTTGCACTCCATATTTCAATTAGATATAGCAAATGCGGCTTTACAAGTGTGTTGTTTATTAAGTTATGACAAATGTTAGGAAGGCATCGTACTATTTTATGAACCGAGAACAGTACAGAGGATAAATTTTGTTTAATATATCGTATGTGTGCCATGTCAAGTTGAATATGGACCCCAAATTTTTCTCTTGTTTTTTCGATGTAAATATTAACCGCCTATCGTTTTTTTGGACCTTTAATAGGTTTTTATTTTTAGCAAATTTTTGGCATTATTAAAAGATTATATTAGAACTATGTATATATTATATTTTCGTCATCTTGAGCATGCTTTATAATTCCATTTTTAATATATGTAATTGTATATTATTGTTATAATATTGATTTTTAGTCATAAAATGATCTGCGGCGTTCTACAATGATTTATATTTTGCATCAATATTGCAAACAATATTTACCGAGTTTATAACGGCAGGCGTCTGTTTTAACATCAACTATCTTTTTAAATGAAGTTAACAGTTTCATGTAATCAATTTCCTTTTCAATTTTATATCAATTTACACAAAGTCAGAGTAATCACGTAATTTTTTTAAACGCTTAAACTGAACAGTTTCATTGAGTGTAACAGAAAAATGCCGTTTATTTTATATTAAAAATATAAAGATCTTAATTAAGACGTGCTAGTACTGAAAATGTTTGAGTGGGAATTTGTTGTGGTGACCTACAACTATTTTTGACTTGTCGTATTAAAATACCATTGTAAAACAGCAGAATTAACTTTTGTTTCGTGTGATAAGATCGATTTAGTTATAGTATTCTTAATTTTTTATTCTTTACTATTAATGAGGTTGTGTATAATAACGTTCCGTGAAAATTTCTCTTATTTTCTACTGAAATTGAGGAATTAATGAATGAATGTGAAATGCTCTTTTAACAACAGGAATAATATTAATTACTACAATTATTATATCTAACAATATTAAAAGTTATTAAATATAGAAGCACTATATTGCCAATTGCAAAATATATTTTTGATAGTTTTTTTTTATTATTCACTTCGGTATACCTTGTCTTTAGACAGGAGTGGAAAATCTAAATTCCTACACCGTTCCACCGATTTTAATAGATATTTATCAATTCATATAAAATAATCGTCTTTCAGATATACAGAGATGAATTCACACTGGTAGGACAATTAAAATTTGCTGTAATCGTCGAGAATATATAGTCTTTCAATAACATTTCATGATGGGCACCCAAACTTTAGAGCTTATAGAATCGGAGCATATCATAATTATATCGGCCCGATTATTTCGTTCTCTTTAATTTGCGGGTGTGAGCACAGCCGTCGCCACTCTGTGACGCGCGGTGACGTAATTGCGTTACAACGTGTGGTCAAAGTTGCTACGCATATCCGTCGCCTCTGTGGCCCAATGGATAAGGCATCGGCCTCCTAAGCCGAGGATTGTGGGTTCGAGTCCCACCAGAGGTAACATTCGTGCGATCTTTTTGTTACCAAACTATGGTGCACTGTAAATAATGTGATATTTAACAAATAACTACATACGGTTGAGGCGTGAAAAGCATAAGACTCTTCCAACATTTCGGTATATTGAATACATGTTTAACGGTTTATTAATTTTTAGTCGAAACATATAAACTATACAGGATATTTTATTAGCTAAAATTATAATATAAAAAGTAAATTACAATTGCGTTGTAAATTATTAATGAAGTCGTTAGTACTCTCTTCTATATCTTAATATGAACAAGGTAACTAACGACCAGACAGGTTTATCTTTAGGTTGTTCATTGATCATTACGTTCTATTGTTATGATCAAGAAACTTGATTACTCTTAGTCTTGTCGCTTGAGGTGAATGTATCTTTACCGATTTTAGTTCACACAAATTTTCCGTAATGTGGATTCTGCTATGACAATTCGTAAGCTGATGAATTATATTCAGCATTTTAACATATAAATTAATCATTTAAAAATATGCATAGATAAACTTTATTTCTAAATTCAGTAAGCAAGTCTCACTATTCCTGTGACCCTGGTGAAGCGATCCGCCAAACTATATTGGTGTTGATGCGAAACAGCGTCGCGTTTATAAAAGTCCCCGTATCGCAAGGGAAAGCTGCTAGATATGATAACGATATAATATTATTGATAATGCTCGGTGAGGCATCGATCAGTCGATACGTTTGCAGTCCCATGGTGACAACTCGCTAAAACTGACGATAGTTGGGATATCCTTATCAAGAATTTCACGGATATTAACAGATTACTTTTCAAATGGCATTCGGTAATCAATCATAACTGCCAATAATTGTTTTTTTATCTATTTATTAATTAGTGTGTGAAAATATTTACATAGCTTGACCGGAGTGTATGATGAAAATGATGGGTGAAAATGATATAGGTTACGGGGAATACTACAACTATGACAACAGTTGGTCCGCAGTTCCACCGGAGTACAGCGCCAGCACCGGCGTTGACCCTACCTACCAGTACCGACAGCCTGTTGAAGAGGACTACAGATATGGAAGTTATGCGTGAGTAGACAGTACTTATAAAAGTAAATAAACCAATCTGTCAACTAGTTTATGTCTGATCCTTCTTCCGAAAGTAAAGAAATAAGAATCCTACTATATTGTCACATTCTACGCAAACTTTCTAATAATTTAGGTTAGCAGTGAAGTCTGGGATTTTGGATCGACATTTGGTACTCAATTATAAGATTTACCAATAGAATTAGACAATTATTAAAGGCAAATATATAAAACACAAAAATTCTCAATGTGTTCGTATAGTTCGGTATTTGTGGTCAAAATCGATATATATTACTATGGTGTAGAATAGACAACAGTCGTTTGTCTGAAGATGACGAACCTGTTTTTTGCTGTCGGTATTGCTACACTAAAAATTTCAATAGTTGCTTGTGTTTCTATTTGTTAAAAATATAATTATTTTTATAAGACGAATAGTTTTTTTTTAATTTCCGTTTTAATAACTTGGAAGCAAGCGTTTTACTTTCGTTTTATACATTATTACTTTGCTGTAAATAATAAGGAACGTAGTTGATTATATAAATTGTTGAGCTTAATTTTAGTATATTTAAACATAAATGGTTTGGATATGAGACGGAAACTTAACATAAAATATATATATTGTACATTAAAAATGATATAGGCAATAATAGAATAGACCTGCTAGACACAAATATACAAAGCAAAGAAAATAATAATGTTTCAGTAAACAGAAATATTCTATAAATTATAAAGCACAATGGAATTGACAGCAAAATTGAATATAAATCCATAATTTTATTACGTTATTACACAAGTTTTTTTTTAAATAAATAATATAAAAATTGGAAACATGAATAGCGTGCTCGGAAGCACTAGCAATATCACAGTAAAACCGTCTAGTCACCGACTTAGACTAAGTGCATCGAAATTGACTATAAGATGTTGAAGGTCTTTTACGGGGTGATCATTTATTTTTACTGCCAAGTAGAACGTAAAATTTTTAAGTTAAAGTAATTTAAAGTTTAATACTGTTTACGAATAATGCATTTATGCCGTAGTAGCGGTGATATTCAGTTAGGTTCCCAAAGTTTATAAAATTAAATTGTTAACGTTTATTAGTACGGTTTTCGTTAAAGTACTACCTAGTTAAGTACTGCTGTAGTTGTAGGTCCGATAGTCGTTATACTTAGAGTAGTGATTAGTAAGACATCATCTTCGGCAACGCGCTCATAATGCTCCTGGTGTTACAAGCGTAAATAAGCTACGATAACTGCTTACAAAGCCATTTGTTTACCTATTAAAAAAACACATCTGGAAGGAGGCGGTTTAGTTTCTAATGTTAAGGCGATCATTATTTTTATATCGGACTTTATGACTTTATTTTATAAGCAATATTTATAAGATAGAGAGTCAGTATCGCCGAAGTGGTTATTGTAATTTTTGCACCACAACCGAAATACTCAGTCGGTCGGTTCGAAGGGGTTGCGTGCTCCACACCTATAGTCCCGCCGGCGGTGAATCGCCGCACTGAGTACCATCGAGCTCATAATCTGTCAGCTGCGCTTTCCCATGCCTTCGTGGAGCCCTTAATTGGTTTGGAAACCCTCTTCGCGGATTTGCGTGCTTACAACTATTTAAGCTGAATATTCCTAACCAGATTGCAGTAACAAAATATTCGTGAAACCCATCGACTTTTACTCTCTACGTCAGTGGAAATGTTTAAACTTTTTTTTTAATTTAGAAACTTTTCTTACTTAATTTGATTTAATCGAAGGTGTTGCCTGACGGATATTTTTTTTTATTTTTATTATAGCTTATGCGATTAAAGGAAAATGATGAAAAAGTTTTATGTATTCTGCTGGTTAATTCAGGACAACGATGAAATTGATGTCTAATTTAAGAGACTTCTAGAATCATTACTGTGCCCATTATTCAAAAGTCTTTTCATGTTAAACCCAACGTTAAAATAATGGATAAGTTGGGCCATGGGGTATTTTTTTTCTCGCAGGCATCGGCGCATGGTACGAAGCGCGCGGTCTACTCTGTATTGTGTATTCAAGTTTTACGTAAATTACTTTTCTATCGTGCTTAAAATCATCCCCCTATTATTTTATCATTAGCAATTGCTAATACGAAACAACTGTTTTATAGTTGGTGCCTAATGATTGGCTGTATAAATTGTTCCGTTTTACTTAATGAATTTGTATATAGGATATTGGTTCATGGGCTTCGTGGATTTATTTTATGTAAGAATTTGGATATCTATTATACAACTAAACAATACTAAAGTGTTTATTTGAAATACTAAAATAACAGCTTTTCACTCAATTCATAAAAATATTTATATATATATATATAT
>DWQX01003271.1:0-18379 GCA_018245475.1 Pharmacophagus antenor
TAAGTCCGCCCTTGTACAATTTTGTCTCATAGCCCTTATATGTAATTGTTTTATGTACAATAAAGTATTCATTCATTCATTCTTACATTACAAGTAAACATGAAACATGAATTCCTTAAAAGAAAAGAAAAAACTAAACTACAGTACAATATAAGCATTTGTAATAATCTTGCAAACGAAGGGACTTGTGGAGAACACATACGTCATTAATCGCAAATCGTCGGTACATTTCTCGGAAATTGTACAAAGGCTGGGTCTCCGGGAGCAACTGCCTCTGTGTTAATTGGCCATAGCCGGGTGGGTTTATTTTATATCCGATATACGGAACATTTTATACGCTTCTAACGAAATGGAAGCCATTGCGACGTATATACTCTAGAGTCGGCCTCGCTTATACGAAAAGTGATTCTTTGTGTATTTCTAATGAGGTTATAGACATAGCCTTTATCGAGGCGGCGTATATTCTTTGAATTTTTAAATTGATATTTATTACTATTAACTAACAAACTACTATGAACAAATTATGATCTCTAAAATTTAAATGGAATATATTTCAGTAGAAAAAAAAGCAAAAATATAAAACGATAACATTATTAATAATGGGCAATTAAAAGCATTTCAAACTCAAGATGCTTCAGCTATAAGCAATAATGTTGATATCAAGTGTTCATCCAATGATCCGAATGCATGTAGGCCAAAAATATAATGATTCACCTGACTAAATCATAAACATACAAAATCTACTATTTACAACATAAAAAATATATCAATGATATTTAGCATATTATCTTATCGGGGAAAAAATCTTGAGAAGATACCTTACCTTCACGAGGGGAGTGAGGACTATTTACCCACTAAACAGGAATTTCTACGCACTAAAATTCCTTCGGTAGTCGTCATTAGCTAGCTTAGCACCAATTCTACTTTTGGAATACAATCCGCGGGCCCTCTATGCTACGACGATAGTCCGTCCCGGTTACTAACTAGACTGTCACAGCTGCGACAGTTTCGTTACACCTCTGATAGGTGCTACCACTGCAAAACATCGTCTACAGTTTATAATGAGTAAAATATCCCAAGTTCAGCGCTATATACCCCGGACTGGAATGAATTAATCGCGAATAGACTGTTGGGAATAATATATCTCTTGAATGGCCGACGTAATTAGAGGGCCAACCGAGCCGCTGAAGGTGAAAACAATAATTAATTAAACACCTGCTTGTCTGTTAAATTGTAGAGTTAAAAAGGATAAAAAAAATCGCTTGCCTCTGTAACGATCGCAGGCTCTGTTATTAAATCAATTAAAAACACCTTTAATTCTGTACAACGCAACGCACCAGAGCTCCGGGCGTTTTAATCATTTTGAACTAATAATTAATGACTTACCAATTTGAGTTGACATTTTGTATGATTTGTTGACAATAATGTCGCTGTTTAATGCACACTTACCTGTAAAAAATAATCAGCGTGATTAATTGATGTTATAATATTATCGATATAAAATATATTCAATGAAAATACATCTATCAAGAAACATATAAATGTGTCGCTTTCTTTTATTTTAGTTAAATATAAATGGCAGTGCAAATATTATGATATACCCGTGACACACATACACAAAGTTATTCGTTCGCGTATTAACATGACAATAAAAATTATCACTTTCTGTCGTAATACACGCACCACGGAACGAAATTATAAATTAATAAAGACTGTGTTTGTGCCCCGTTCAAAAACTACAAAATTGATTTTGTTGTTGCTCGAAGTTTTAGGAAGCTGAATAAATTAAGATATTCTACACGGAAGAAGTTGCTGGCAAGTTACTTATTACTTATAACTCGCTCAACCCTTTCGACAGTCAGGATTTGGGGTATAAAGTGGTTTTACTTATTCATGGCGTTTAGTTTCGATGACCAAGGAAGCGCATGCGTGAACTGTAGTTATATAGTAGAAAATCGTGTAGACAAACAAACAACTAATTGGAAAACGAATCACGTTTATTTGACTAGCAAATTATTTTAAACGCAAATGCGGAATCAATTTATTCAGGGAACAAACGATGAGCAAATATTGTCTTAAATTGCGAAATACGTTGATTTTAATGTTTATTCACCACAACTAATTAACTCCTGGCAGAAATTAAAAAAAAACTACGTCTTGTTAGTATAAATACTAACAGTGGATCAAAAATATATTTTTTAGTTTATTATCCGGAACTGAAGCCGCAAATTAGAAACGGATAACTCGGTTTCTGTTTACTGTTTCACCACAAAACCACACGGGTATATTTTTTTAATATCGTTACCAATCATCTATCAATAATTATTCACCGGTTTTATCTTATATATAAAATACAATTCTTTAACAAGGAAAAACAATTTTTTGTTAATCATTTTGTTCTACAGCTTCCGAACATACATTTTATTTTACATATCCTATTAAATTTTGTCGAAATATCGAAATTGAGATACCAATTTATTACGAGTCGTTATACAATATTACACTATTTTGCTCTATGGGACACAAAAGCACCTTGATATCACCCACAAGTGAGAACAAAATATAAAAATTCAAAATATCTCACAAACATACTAATTTTTCGCGCTTCAGCATTACACGTCAGTAATGTCGTGTTGCGAAATAAATTCCACGGGTGTACGTGATAAAATTCAATAATAAACTTTTGTTTCTAGTTAATAAGGCTAAAGTTACATGAAATTAATCCGTTTTCATGTTCGTGAGATATGGATTCAATTGTTGTTATAACAAAAATAATGCATAAAAGTTGGCCTTATGTATTCCATCAAATCATCAAACAATAATATGCATTAGTTATTAAATTTTATCGGGAACGGGTTAACATATGATCTCAATTGACACGTGATCTTAAGTGACATTGGTGCCCCATTTGGGGTAGCACACTCGCCCCCATATTTATGACTGCCGCAACGCTATGCTCTAATAAACATATTAAACGACAAAAAGTGAGCGACATTTCAATAGAATTTTACATTAAAATTAGTTTATTATTAATTCTCTTCGCTGTATTGAAACAAAAATAGTAGTTTGTAAAAATAACAAACCTTGTTGCTATTTTCATATTATAATAATTATATAAAAGCAACAAGCAAGTATCATGGATAGAAAGTCTACAATAACAAAAGTTTATTTGGAAGAAAAATTAATTTAACTTTGTAGACATTTTGCTTTATTATACTATCTAACATACAACTAAAATCATACATTAGATTCACCAGGCCACCACGACCATGAATAGAAAGAGCGACTTAATACAAATAATTTTGCCTATACCAACTACGACCTATATGTCACGTACTTCGTAAAACTGTTGTTCCTAGTTCGGTATAACGTATGTTAATATTATAAATCGGTGTAGCATTTCGTAGATCCATATTATACAAACAATAAACAATTGATGAATATCAGGGAATTGACCATTTTTTATTATTAGTCAGTAAATACGTTATTGTCACGTAGTATTGTTCGTGATCTATGCCAGAATGAAAAAAAATTATAATTAAATAGTTTAATTTATTGATGTAATGTTTCTGCAAAGGGTGCGGTAAATTATGTGCTTCTCTCTCGAGCTTCACTTCGAGTGTGCTAATTTAAGAAAATTCCACTCCAGTAACGGACTGTTTATAGTTCTTTGCAACAAATTCTTCTTTCAATAAATACTTTTATTGCAGAAATTACTGCATACTTGAAATGAAAATTTAAAATGGAACTTTTCAAGAACAAATTACTGGGAAACGATAACGTTTTTATTTTATTTATTTGATATAATTTAAATAGAATCGTTTAAATAAAAATCATTCACTATTGCGATGATACTTGCACACTAAATATCGTAAACCAATCGCACATTACAAAAAAAAGTCATTAAACAAGGACGGGAATGAATTAATAAATTGCTTTTGCAGCGTTCAAAAACCGAATGCAACGCGAGACGGGCCGGATGGAGGTACTGCTAGGCCGACATAAGACGCGGCGTTAATTTGACGCCGGGGAGAGGGCGCAAACGCAATCACGGGCGGGAAGCTCATTCCAGCTGCATCTCCGTCGTCGTTGCAGCGCAGTGTAGTGTGTAGTACAGCACAGTGCAGTTAAATTAAGGATTCCGAACCGACACACCCCAGCGCTCGTGTGTGCATCATGCGATCGAGGGTTGCTTTATATACGTGCCTACAATTTATCATGCTACGTAAATTGATCCAATAACATGTATAAATGCTTAATAGAACAGATTGGTACGCAAAAATCACATTACTGTTTATGCATAAAGCGTTTTGATATGAATTCCTCCTTTTATAATCACGCGGCCAGTATATTTTTTAGAAATGTGTGTACAATCACAACAAAAACTTCATCCAGTTATTTTCATATCTCAGAGTGAAAGGGCGCGAAGCGAACTATTTATATGTATGATACAAGATTAAAAGTGTGAATCCAAATTAATATAGAGTATGTTACGGTTCATTTAATATTTCACTAACGTTTATAACAACAATCTACGTTATCAAACTTCCTATGACAGTCACAAATCATCGTCATCGTCACAAATAAAACCAACATTAGAAGTTAAAAAATAATCAGTTATAAACACCTTATTGCATTGACAACCCTAAATTTATTTAATGAATTGAAATCACTGCCCGCGTTAATTATACGCCCGCAACAAAGTTATCGCACTCTGAGCAGATGATTGATAAAGCCAATAAAGCATATTTTTGGTATTAAAAATACGTAGTAGTTACATAAAAACAAAAATATGAGTAACAATTCAATGGAATAATGAAAAATAAATTGACGATTATAGTACTTTTGTGTGTAAAACGAATAACTAATATAAAATATTAAAATAAATCTATTGTCTCTAGACTTCATTATAATATAACTTAGTTTACATCGTATACAGAGAATTGGTCTTGCCGCTATCGAAATACATTCAGTGTACTCGTAGTACAGTACTACATGAACAAGCCGTATATAACGTAAAGCCGTAATCACGTTACACTTTAAATAAAAGCACACACTTGTCGCTTATCGAAGATCGTATAAATTACCAACGGCCATTTCCAACATGATTTATGCTGGTGCGCTCTGCAGTTCAGTACTAAGCGAAACAATGAATAAACGTTACGTTTCTTTTTTTTAATATTTTTTCTAAATACCGAGAATTTTTTATTCTTATTTTTTTTTTCTCGCTTATGGGTTAAGGCTTGATCTCGATTTCACCTGATGTTAAGTGATAATGTTGTGGTAAAGCGTATTCACTCAGAACACATCTGGCTCTTACATGTATGGCTATAAACTGAAATTTAAATCACATTTCATCTCTTAATTGTACTAATTTAATAATAAAGGTTACAACAACTATGCCGCATTAGCGCTTTGGAGGCCTCCTTGTGTTGTGGACTAACACTGTGTACTATATTCCGGAATGAGCGTGTTTTTATAGCTGACACATGAGTAGAAAGAGAGTAAAGCAATGCGAGACAGAATATTCATAGACCGTCCGTCAGCGGTGGGCGAATTGCGATACAACGGACAAACCTATCTGTACACCTACTTACATGTTAGCTATATGAATATATGCTCAGACCCGGACAAGGTATTTGAAACTTTTCCTATCGCAATTTATGTTTTTTATTCATCATTTTTATAAAACACAACGCATATGATCAATGTGCCGCCAAAACGAAAGTTCTGTGTTTCGGCAGTCATTCCTTGAAAGTAAAAATGTTTTACCATCGGCCTCATTGTCAATAAAAAATAACACACAGTAATTTCACATATTAAGTTTTTATAAAGATTTTCCACAGCATATATGCTTCAATAATTATTTGAATTTTTAATTAATAAATTATATTAATTAATATCCAAATCTAGTTTATATAAGTTATTGGAAATATTTTGATAATTTATACGTTTCTAATGTTTTTTAGAGCAAACATATCAAAAGAGTCCGTCGCGAAACGCGGAAAAGTCAATGTTTGATTATATGTTTAGATCATATAAATTGTATATGTTAACAAACACGACATACATATAAGAATGTTTGTGTACCTTTACACGTGTCCAATTTTTATTTTGTTACCTGACTGTGTTTTTACATCAAAAGGAAAAAGGAGGAAGTCAATGTCAATAAAAAGAGCGTACAAAGGAATTTAAATTTATCGAGAGCACGCACATCCTGGGAACACTTGACGGGTGACTTCCAACAGTTTTGCGACATAATATAGGAGACGTAATGCTTTATTATGTAAATATAGTACTCAAACTCCTACGTGAACGAGGATTCCGCACAAACAGTCTCGCATTAACGTCACTAATCAGCGTACTGCCGCGATTTGGGTCAACGGCCCAATAACTATGATGTTTGGGTGTATGTCGTCATGCGGATGAGCACTGCAACGAGCGGGCCTTCCGCTCGCCTAACGGTTTTGCATCGAAACGACACCGGCTTATAATTACGAATTGTTCGTATAACGCGTTTGTGTAACTTACGTTTAGATGGCACGCTTACGATTGACAACAATCCGTTGTCATATGAAGCGGGAGAGCGATCGCATTACTATAATTAAATAAGAATAGTAATGAATAATAAAGGCAATTAAATTGAAAGGTTTTATTCATGACGTCGTCTAAGCAATCAATATGTTCATGTGAAACCCAAAATTAACCTGACATGATATCGGTCTAAATTTACTTTATTCTTTAATTTTTCTACATAGACTGAAATTTACGATTAAGTACAAACTCAATTAGATAAATAATAACAAAACTTAAATGACAATTTGATTTTTGCCGACAATGCGTGAGAGAAATCATTATATTCGATATCATACGTTCTTTTTACATAATTAGGATAGTATAATTCCTTTATTAGAAACACGAACAGGAGCTTAAAAATTTTCTAAGAGCGGAAATGCGAAACGAGTCGTGTGTGAATTCCCTTATCTCTATGTACACAGCAGCTGGGCGAACAATGGCGTCCTAATAACAGGACACGTTAGTATTATATCGCATGAGCGCTAAACGTATTGCAACTGCCGCGCCGCCGACAAAATGACAAGTTGCGCAAACCATTTTCACATGAAAACCTAAAACGGAAACTCGAGTCACGCTACCTGCGTACTAAATGGACTTGAAAAAACGTTTGAAACTGCTACACTAATAATTATGCGGTATATTTTAAAAACAAAACAGTAATACACGATTTCGTGTATAAGTTCACTTATAATTGTCTAGTTCTGTAGAAATTCTAGGTAAGTAACCATCGTAACGCCATTACTGTGAACCATTCCTTTTCGAATCGCCAAATTGCTAATACTTGACCTAAATGACACATGATGTTAAGTGACAAAGAGGCCGTAGATTGTGAAGCGTGCCGGCCCACTATACTCTGGCTCTCACGTGTATGATTGTCGGTGGTACACAGAAACGCTTTTATAGGAGCAGATTGATATTGAAGGAGCCAGCTAGCCAGGAGGGTTTGAACAAATCCTATAAACTTCCATACTCCTCTATATAACCCCGAAGCTGAAATACGGACAACTATGCCCCAACGACAGAAGCGACATGTGGTACTAAATAAGCACCGAAAGTAGCCTCTCTGTCAAAGGTAAGTGTATCGTATATTATCAGGTGAATGTACTGCTCCCCTTGTCACTTCGGTGAACAAAAAACAAATTGCCCATCATTGTAATTAATTATTATTGTACAACTTACACGCTACCAATATAACAATTTTTATTAAAAAAAAATTAATAGCGACAGTAAGTGACGCCAACTGCTGTGTTTTCCGCAGACAGAAGAATGTCAGATAAGCGCTGAACTAGCACGCCTGACATTACTGATTACAGGCCGTGGATATAGCAGTAGATCATTCGATAAGGAACGGATCAAGCATTACTAGACTTTCCGTTAACCACACAAAGTAATCTTTTTACTCGTGCTACAAAATGGTCGCCTGTGATTCGACCCCTTTGTATAATTTACTGATTACGCGCAACACAATTTTTCTCCATTGTAAATTTCTACAATGTCACGCTATTTTACTAATTAAGCCGATCTATATTCACACGAAAACCTATCTTCGAGATTTCTAAATTAACAGGTAAACTAATCTATGACACGAAAATTTCCCTTTATGTAATAGCTTACGCGTAAAATAATTTATTATAGATATATAGATTCGAAAATCACGTAGTCGAAAATAAACTAGCAATTTATATTAAAGACAAATATTATTATTGTCCCTAATAAGGTTAATACTAACGTATATATTTTAGCTTTTACTAGCGCCTTCGTCACGTCTATCTTGCGCTATCAATCTATAAAAGCACGTACGTACATATTTGTATGTCGCGTAACTCTCAATTTCTTTCAATGTCTCGGACATTGAAAGAAATTGTTTTCAAGAGAATATATTAAAAATATTAAATGGATTATATTATAAATAAAATGGGCAAATGTGTAGCTGTTTTTATCATCTAATTATCACAACTATGAAATACTTTCTTCTCTTCGTTACCACAAATGTAAAATATGTTCTTGATGTATACAATAAAAAATTAAGTACTGACATGTACAACAGACAACATTTTCTAAGTAATCGTGCGTGCAGTTTGATATTACCGAAGTAGTTCATATAAAACTTAGTAATAATAATCAATTAAAAATGTAACCTAAAAACTTTACCCAGAATCTGTTATCATTGAATAATGATTATTATAAAATAATAAAGTTAACAGAGCTTGACGACAACTATGAATGTTAAAACATGATTGTCATAGTCGTAACGCGTTATCAATTGAGAACAATCGTAAAGATTAGGTTTACATTAGAAATTTATAAACAAAGGAAATTAATTGATCAATTGTGAACAAAGCCGTTGCAGTAGATGAAATGGGAAAATTAACAATATTAGTATAAATTTGGAATTTTTGTTGAACTTTCTTTTGCAAATCGCGTATTCGAAAGCATATATATTCGTTAACAAGTTATTATTTTCGGCACGAGATTGAACTTTAATGCCTTTGCTCGAAGCAAAATCCTCACCGCGAGTGTGTAATTCACAAAGTTTTCAAGTCAAGAGTCGACATTTTAAACTTGCAAAATGTTGACTTATCTAGAACTTAGCAGTCAAGGAAAATATTATGAGGAAATGAGCACGCCTGAGAATAATTCTAAAGAAATATTGCCCACTTTGGAGAGATTAGCTGACACCAAGAGTTATGTTAGAGACGATAATAATTTGCATCTACTGCGTGTATAATTTTGATGTATTTTGACTTAAACTCTGTTTTTTATGATTTTTGTTATAATAATAGATGTTGTTGTAAAACAGTCTTAGTCAAGTCACATTTCAAACAAAAAAAATCTTGAACATAATCAGATTCAACCATTCGAAAGCTGCAATATCTCACACAGAGGCATTAAAATTATTTAGATTTAATTCTAGACATGCATCTTATAATACCACATTGAGACGAGTTGTTAATGAATGCGCATAATAAGAGCATCTATGAATATAAACGTAAAGAATGTAAAGTCACAAGCATTCCAAACGTGGATAAACTCTATTAGGAAATGATCGATGGATAGTATCGCGGGACGGAAGGGCACCGGGGTGGCCGTGTGCGGTCCCGGCTCCAGCGTCACCAGACACCAGCGCTCCCGAGGGAAAAACGCAAAGACAACCTGATCGATAACACTCTACAAGAATAATAATATTTTCTATCCTATATACCTTTTATACAGTAATTTTAAAAGCTTATTGAAAATAGAAGTGCAGTATTTTTTTTTATCAAAATTTCATATGAAAAGAATCAATCCATTATTAATAAATCAGTTTATTTCCACAAAATCTTTCTAAAATTGTTAATATGATGTTTAAGTAACGTTAAATAAAAAAATTAAATAGTCAATACATTTATACTAATGACAAAAACGCTAGATTAAATATATAAATGGCCATTAATAACTTACGTGAGAGAAAAAATTTATATCTAAACACAACGCTATGTAATATGTAATACTAATTTCAACCTCGTCGAAAGCAATATATTAATTCCGTAAGCACAAACAAACCTAAGTCTACGGTAATTTACAATGTTCACATCGTACACGATTACAAAGTGCCTCAGAGAGCCGAAAAAGCAAAGCTCGTGTTACGGATGTGGGACAGAGCCGCGTTAGCAACCCGAGGCAGGGGTTTCGAAGCCCCCCGAGCGTGACTGGAGGACAAAAATTATTGCGTCGCTCCATCCGGGTCCCACCCCCTGCTCGATGCCGCCGCCCAGCGGTGCTCATTTGCGAAAAACATTGGAATTATTGAAGCCGATTTAAATACTAATTGTGTTCCCTAAATTGTGCTCGAGTACGCGTAGCCGATGCGAGCCGACGTACCAAAAGTAAATGGGGACATTCGGAACGCGTTCCGATAATGGTTACGGCGCCTACTGAACATTTATTGTACGCAGTCAAGCCACGTTTTAAATAGTGCAATTATTACCGGCCGTTACACGAAAAAGGTGTAGGCTGGTCGTAATGCTCTTTATGAGATAATTAACCGGCCAAGGTGACTTTCAGTCAGGTGTCTACGACAAAAAGCCATATGGCCAGTTATTCGATTAATATAACGGCGTGAGCCAGTAACATTCAACAGAACACGTGTGTTCTTTTTTAAAACTTACTACTTTTTCACAATATCTCTTCCATTAACCTTCCGAATCTCCTAATACACCGTAAGTATCCGCAGATGTTTTACCAAAAGTACTTTTAATAAAATATAATTTGGTTTATATCAATATCAAGTACTCCTCTATAGTATCCTAGGAAAACTTAATCCATAAAATATTTTTCGTTATTTTCTTATATAAAAGATATCTTTAGCTTCTAATATCGTAAAATAGTATAAAAAAAAATATCTTCGCCAAATAAAAAATCGTCTTAAAAGGATTAAAACATAGCAATGCAACGATCATCATCATTATAATGATTTATTAGAAAATTCTTATAAAGACTTACATAATTAATTTTAAGAAACAGAATTAAAGATATGCAAATGATAATTTTAATGTTGTTCACTTTTTACCATATAACAACTTTCCTATACATCAACCGGCTGCTTTTCTGTAGACGTCTGTATCCAGAGTAAAAAAAAATTAAACACTTAAAATTTATCGGTATAGTACAATTGTTTGATTAACCACAGCATCTTATAGTAATAAATGACAGACGGTATCTAATAATATCAAGTACATAACATTAGTCTAAAATTACATTGCATTAAAGTAAAAAGTTCAATTTCAGTTAAGGTCCTAACTTTGACATGATCTAATCACATTGTTAGATTATATCAAAAATTTAAAGGCAACAAAGTCGTCTCTTATCTGTATTTAACTTGAACTAATTACCTTAAAAACTTATTAATTGGAAAGCTTACGTTAGAAAATTCCAAATTTTAATTAGTTCCTAGAATTAAAATTTTATAGGTACTCAGCTGAACATTGTAGACTTTGGCTCAACGACGGTTATTTATTTAAAATGTTTTAACAACTTTCGTGAGAGCAGGTTGCTTTACCGCTTGCATTGTAATACGGAGGTCCCAGGTTCAACTCCATGGCCACATGGGTGTTGGAGTCTGGTTGATGGTAAGTTTTTGTCAAACCCACCTCGCCAGCTACCACCCTCAAAGTCAATCTGCTGCCAACACAGCACTGCTGTCCGAAAGTTACAAATGAGGAAGTCATGTGCTAGAACTCTAGTGTTCTGAGCAAGCACGCTTCGTCATCTGCTTCACATTCACATAAAATCAAATTTCAACTGAGGTCAAGTGGTAACCATCACATATATATTTCATATCGGACGAATAACGCATACCAAATATTACGATAAAATTTGTTAGAACGGCGCAGAAGTTTTAAACGTAACGCCATATGGTGGCAACTTATGACAGAGTGGATAGCGAAAATATATTCGTGTTCAATTTACACGGATACCAATTTCGATAGTGAATGTTTGAACGGTGGGACAAGTTAAGATGTCGCCGCGTGATCTGGTAGCAAATCTTAATATAAAAAAAAACATTCGTGTGAAAAAATATATGTAAAAATTTTATTGATAATCGGTTCAATCACTTTAGTGCGTTAACAAAAAAATTAATATCGATTTTTTTTTAATAAAGTTAATTCAGTGTCATAACTACAGCATAACAGTACAATAAAAAACACGCACTTTCTATACAGTCATTGATATCGGAGAATTTGTTATATATCCTTTAGTAAACAAGTATATTAAAATGTTTACAATGCCATCACTTAAACCTAGTCTGGTTCGGTAGCCATCGGATTCCGGATATGCAAGCCCCGAGTGCGAATTAGCTGTAATAGTCCTTCATAAAGAGTAACAGCGAAAACATTACTCGAAAATTGAATCTCATTCGCAATTAAATTCAACGAATACAATTGATAGTAGACATTATCGATTATATTCGTTGAATTATACTATTGATAGACATCAAGAATATAAACAAAACCGTATAATGTAAACCACTTTTTACGAAGGCGAGAAATAAGCGAACATATTATCGTAATAAGTGAGATAGATTGGAAATAATTGAAATGAGGGAATAAGATGTTTGTAAATAATATTATTGAGAAAAAAAAACTTTTATTATTATTCATTGCGTCGTATTGCATTGCATGTATCACATGTACGAATAAATAATTGACTGACAGTTAAAATAAACGCACCAAACTATTACTATTAAAACGATGTATAAAAATTATTATTTGGAATAAAAATAAAATATATTGTGATATAACATTCGGGTGAAGAGCAAACCTTACGTACAAAGATACACGATATTAACTATAATTTAGGACGTTAGCGATAGCATGCAAGGTGATGATGAATATTTTTAATTTATATACAAATAAGAATGACGGGCATGATTTAAATCTGCGAAGACAATTTTACGTTGTAATTATAATTATTTCAATACATTAATAACCGTTAACTTGACAAACCTTTACAAAGTTTCTTAGACACCCACACCTAATGTAGTTTGTATGCGGAATGTATTAATAAATTGTGAATGAAAGTAATATAAACAGTAAAACAATTTTGGTCTGCAATAAAAATAATATTATTCAAGGACTCCAATAATAAGACTACGATGGTCTTGAGTGAATACAGTTTTATTTTTTTTTTCTCTACTTCTTTTTAAAATAGAAATAGTTATATCCAAATGCAACTCTTATTACTTGGCACTGAAAATGAAAATATACAAAAATGTGAGTTTAAGTGACGCGTAGAAGTATTACAAAAGACTTCAGGGGGCCGTGCAGGTCTTATTAACGGATTTTAATCTGATAAAAATAGTATCCGATAACTACTATAATGGTAGTTTCGCTAAATATACGTCACGTCAGTTCTTTAAGGTGAGCTATTTCGATCGCAAAATAATGCCGCGGGCGCCGAGTCAATGGCACGTAAACGGTTACGCACGCGCCGATATAACGCGGCAGCCTAGTTGTAAAGCGTAAATAAACAAAATCGCCAGGTTTACTGACCCCCCTCGTCGATCAAAGTTAAAAGGGAAGCAGATGTAGGATACATCTGGTGCCCACGCGAATGGCGCATGCGGTGGAAATCCATACGAGAGCGGTTAACGACAATACGTTATACAAAAATATATAAATATAAATTACTTTATGATCAGATAACGAAACATAAAGCTTATAAAATAAAATTAACGAACGAAAATTTTTGAAGGATTGTGTAAAACAAAATATCTAATCTTTACCACATAGAAGTCTGCGTTTTTCTTAGCCGCAGCGCAAGTAAGACATGTTCAAGACAATTTAGACCCCATATCGTAGTGAACATGTTACTCTGTAACGGTAGAATTTTTTTTTTAAATACCACAGAGTGCAGAAATAAAAGCGAGGAATGATGAGCTTAGACTCAAAAGACAGTGTAAAAATCCTGCTATAAATTTTACGAAAAATGTAGAATTTCTACACACATATCGATGGCATTTTTTTTTGTTTTACACCGTGAATCTACACAACTGTTACGCAGCATAAAATTAAGTTGACGCGTATACACGTAGAACGCACTTAACTGTTTAAAATTAGCAAAGATTGTATTAACGCCGTTTAACGTATTAAGAATTTGTGTTTTAATTGCCCAGTTTCTATTTATCATAGGTCTAATTGTTTATGAAAGTGTTATTTATTATCACTAATATAAATGTAATATTCAACCGCGATTACCCGATCGCTTTAGATCCTACATCGTACTGTGTCGTAGGAGTGTCAGCGCAAGAAGCGTAGATACAAAAATTAAAAGTTTGCGTGCATACACCTTGTGCATAACAATTGCATATTATAACAATCACACGCAAAACTAGCTTTTATTATAAAAGAAATTCTCAATGGAACGCCAAAATGGCGCTTCTATAAAAATATGAAAGTCGTAATGAAATAAATTTCTTTTATTTACTCGCTCTTACTCGTACAGACTAAAATTGATATGATAATAAATCTTTCGATATTGCACCGATTACGATTATAGAATGTGACCTGTCGTACGAGTGTAATTATAATTAAGACAAAGAGGTTCGTATCTTTACGTTTGGTTTACTACATAACAATTTAAATATTCATCCAAGCGGTTTATTCATACAAATTAAATCATTTATATAAGAATTGCTATAATTTGAAAAAGTAAAAACTAGACACATCTTAGTAGAACGTAAAAGCGGATACTTAAGATAAAAAAAAAACCGCTGGTTCTGTAGACATGACATTTGCAATTTGTGATGAGAACGTCCATGTCTTTTGAAATATTAACACTTAAGAGGGGAATAGGGAAGGCGAGGTTCAAATTTCAATGTAACTTATCCTCCGAGTCTTTATTATTCCACGCCTAGAGAAACAAGCGTCTGACAGCTTTTAAATAATAAAAAAGATAATTATTATAAATCATCTACAGACACACAACGATGACAAGTTCTTATGTTGAAAACATCCGTAGCATCCAAACGAAACATTTCCGTTCCTCGGCTCTTAATAGGAACAGCTAGAGTTGTACAACTTACCGACGTCTGTTTCCCCATCCTAATACGATGCAGGAGAGTATTAAAGAGAAGAGGGAATATGCTTTTATTAAGCTAATGTCATTTTCAATGAATTTCTATGCCGTAGACAGACCGCGCTTTAGTAATACTAAAATTCAAAGTGAAGTAACAGTGAAGGAAGAAAATCTATAATATTGAGAGACGTTTCGAAATGAATATATAACGTATAATAAAATCTTTCTCGCAGTGCAATTTTATTGCATCGTATTTGAAAAATAATCACTAGAGAGAACAATAAAGACGGCGATTTTACATTAGAAAGAGAGAAAAAAAAACACTGTTAAGGTAAAATCTTTGTCTAGACCGCATGGGAAATATATCCGCAATAACCGTCAATTCTGCTATGCAAATAGACATTCATATTACGGTCTGAGAACCGTTAGTACAGTGGGAATAATAAAATGCGCCGAGTAAAATTAACTTCGAAATTTTACTACAAAATATATGTACAGATCGGGAATTGAATACTTAACAATAAAGAACTTATTAAAACTTGCGCAATGAAAGAAAGACAAATCAGCATCCAAAAAAATTCATACTGGCAACATAGGAAAAAAAAAACAATAAAATCTACTCTGTCAAACCACAACACAACGTGTTGTGATTTTTATGGCCTATGCACGAAATTGGAATACAACTCCAACTACGGCCAGAGGTATTGTGTGTTTTCTTTTTTGGAGCATAGGCCTACGCAGTGCCAGGTAGGTTATTCAGATGAATCGCTTGCTGCTTATGTACTTTCGCTAACATCGCTTTTTTATATATAGTGTAAACGGGTCGCAGAGATGTCAGATATGCAAATAATTATAGATATACATCATATGGATACTTTTAAGAAATATCGATATCGATGTGTTTCTATAAAATGTCGATATAATGCTCGCATTTAGTTGATGGATTAGGAGTATATAAAATCCAATCTAACCTAGCGAGGACTATTGGCGTGCAGCGAGATTACAGTGAATTACATTTTCTCGCATAAGCGGTAATAAAATAAGACTGAAAGTAATTTTTTTACAGTCTAAAAATAATATCGATTTAACTGCATCCATATATCCAAAAATTCAAGATAATAAAATATATAATTTTCTAAATAAAGACAAATACTTAATGAGATATTTAATGATCACAAAACGTACAGAACAAATTATGTTCATTAAAAATATTTCAACTAATTAATATTTTTCATAAGTTACAACATATACATAAAGCACATTACCATAGAAGATACAGAAATTATTACTCATATATAGAATTTAACACGCTCTCTTAGTATAAACGTCGACATTTTCCTCTTCGTATATCTTTCAATAATGACATGTTAATTGTATGTGAGACGGTGTTCAGGTGAACATAATTTTAAATTAGATATTAGTCAATCACTTCGGATCTTTCTCACGGCATAGATTATGCTGATGAGGTGGCTCATTAACGGGTGACTTGCATCTAATTCAGTAGAGACGCGTTGTTAGTCTTACAATATCGATTTATTGCATAATACGTGTATAAAAAAGTAAAATTCAAAATAATTCTTGGTTCATAGGACCCTCCTCACCGTAAGTGAAAATAGAGTAACTTCGTTCTGTTCCTCCCCGAAAACAGAAGATTTGGCCGTCAGCTTTTTATACTCTTTTTTCTTTAGCTTGACGAAATTGCTCTGCAGCACTTTTCCGCAGACTTTTTTCGCGGCCAACACTGCTTCTTTCGCAAATTCTTATCTTTCATGGCTAACATATTTCCAGTTGCAAACTATCGCGTCGTATTTGGTTGACGCGTCGTCGAAATTTCGTATTCGAGAACTTTTCAGTGCAACCAACACATAAATAATGTTAACAATTTTTAAATTATAAATAAAAACATTTTCAATCGCGTCTCAAAAATTTAAACACTAAAATATTGAAATCGGTTAAATCGATATAGCCACACCGATAATCGTGTTAAACTTATATCAGCCTTTCTTCGAGAGGGGGGGGGGGGTTAGAATCAATGAAACTATATCCGTTAGATGCGGCACGTAACGTGACATCAGTTGCAGTTTAACCGGGTTATGAATGGCCCAGCTACCGGTGCCGGCGTTGTCGAAAGATTTCCCATTCAATAATAACACACGAATAACCTTGATTCAAGTTTAATTTCGAAACTATAAAAGAACTTCATAAGTAAAGATCATAAGTTCTTAAAGTCGACGATAACGCCAACTTGTGGACGTTTGAGGCTTTGAAAGGGCAGTAATTGATCGAAACATTGATTTCATACCCTTTCAACATTGAATTTTTTCTATGTCAAAAGTCTGAAACGAATTTGATATGAAAAAGAACTGAATTTTTTTAAATTGGTATTTAGATAGGCATTATTCAGTACGCTGTAAGAAATTTTAAGAGTATAAAAAAATTTACTATACAAATATCATGATATTTTCATCTGCACAGACAGGTATAAAATTGTTTACAACTATGATATTGTATAGATTAAGTATCGTGAGAATGAATTGTTTAAAAATAAATTTCTAACATTAAATCATAAGTAATAGTTATTCCTATTCCTAGACGTAACCGCAACAACTACGGTTATGCAATATTTTTTTAGTTTTTATCAGATTATACTGATGTCATTATTATACAGTTAAAACTCGCACAAGTATAATATAAAGATGCTCAGTACCCCGGCGTTCCTCATTCAAAAGAAATTCTAAAATGAATTTGTGTTGAATGAAAGACGGTGATAATGATACAAAAATCAAGACCTCTCGGCAAAGTAATAAGTAAAATAGTAAAAAAAAAATCACCAGCAGGTAGCTCATAAAATTCACGCTCAGAGAATTGTAAGCCCACTAACGGGTATAAAGAGTCCCAACAGAAACGGCGCAAATAAAAAATATAAGTTCAAAACGTAACACAAAAGACAACTTTCTCCAAGTCGACAACTACGTGACTGCAGAAAAAACAAGTTGATCCTTCGCTTAAACGCTACCCTGCCTTTAAAACATCGACGAGAAAATCCGTCCAAGTTTCGAGTGCACAATTTTAATCAAAGTATTCACGGGGGAGCGTTCATAACTCTATTCGACGCGGGAGCGGGGCATAAAGGCGGTCGGATCAAGTTTTTGAATGTGGCTCGGAGCAATTAGACACGGAGCAGGGCGTAGACTAGGCGCGACCCGAGGCACGGCCCGGGCCTCGGCTCGCGGTGCCAACCCCGCCG
>DWQX01003272.1:0-18378 GCA_018245475.1 Pharmacophagus antenor
CCCCCCGAGTCCGTCACCCAGAGGCCATGGGAGCCAAGAGGACGAGCACCCGAGAGCATAAGTTGATGCGGCAACGCTCAGTTGCGGAGGATAGGGAGAGCAGCGAAACGCAATACCAACATTCTTCTCCCCCCGCGACTGAACCATGGATATGAAGGCAGAGCGATTAGCGCCACGTTCGCCGCACGCTGCCCCCGCCGCCCACTGGCATACATAAAAGGTATGCTTCTTATACCCACCTGGAGTGGACACCTTGAGTCACCCTGCACCTCAGGTGGGCCGGATTGGTTCCTTTTCACTTCACCGTTGGTGACCAAGCCCAGGTTACTAAGCCACTCCGCCACGACGAGGAGAAAAACAGTACGGGGGGTGGCTTTCTCTCCCTTAAATAATCAAAAAAAATCAGCACGTAAGGGGGGGTAATTGTTATTTTGTTATAATATGATTGAATATTTTAAAATATTTATCGTTAACCCATTCAAGGAAGAATTTTTTCTAATATTCATTGGAAACAATTTTTTTTTATAAAACGTTTAAAGTTTACTTTAAAGCTTGTTTATTTTAAAAACACACATAGAAAAATTGATAGTTTCTTTTAATTAGTATTAACAGGAACTATCAACCGTTTTGAGGATTAATTGATATAATTTAAAAACTAATCGTATCATCATCATCTTAGCCTTACTCCCAGTTCATGTGTCGAAATATATATTTAAATGCAAATATTAAAAGTATTGGAGAAATTGTGTCACCCTGTCTAAAATGTTATAGCTTCGAATACATTTTGCACACACAGTGTGCAACCGGTCTCGAATGGTTTAAAGAACGTTAAACACAAAAGCTAGGTGGAAACTCATAACACGCTTCGTGTCGGTAACGTGTTAACCATAAGCTGTAGAAAGCGATGTTTGATATTGTGGGCTTAGCGATGTACGCGTCCGTTGTGCGCAGTAATTAAAAACTGTTGGACAACTTTAATTCGCTGTGCGAAATTACTTTTCACGTGGAAGGTTTTTACGCCTGGTTGTACTTTGAGCTATCCTTTTCCCACTTTATACACTAAATGTATACCGCTTAACGCTTTTTTCTATGTAAAAAATAAATAAAAATATGCCTACATATCATTTCATTATAGGGATATTGAGATAGTCCTCTGTTTCTGAGGGTCTACCATATTGAAGGGATTATTGGAGTATTGATGTATTTTTATATACGCATGGACATATGTGAACATACGTGAGCTTAACTGTAAAGTATATATTACGTTTATTAAGTATTTATTATTTTATTAAGGACTGTTAATAACTTTACTTTTTGTTTCACTAATAAGTTTTTTCTATTCTTAATTTGGTTTTTTTTTCAATTTATGCAGTACATAGGCGCGACGGCGATGGCTGGCAGAGTGATCTGAAAACCAGCATCATTAGCAGAGACCTATGCCTTTTTACTCGTATGTAATATTGTAGTTCAAACATATATTTTATTTAACTATTATTTATATTATTCTGAAGAGAATAAATGTCTTTATATAGAGGGAGGGCGAGACAGAAATAGAGAGAGAGAGAGAGAGAGAGAGATAAGTACGATTGATCTTGACTAAAATATGGCTCCCTATAACTATGTGGTATCAATGATATTCTTAGCATTCTTTATGTTGCTTGTCTGCTCAATAATGTAAAAATAAATTATTATCTTCCATCATAAATGTAAAATTTAGTTTGTTGGAGTTTGAAGTCTTTTGTTTCCTAACTTATCTTCATTATTACAAATGATAAACTTAATTTGACAAATGTAGAAATTTTATGAACATCAAAATGATATTTCATCAACAAAGAATTTTTTCAAAATAAGAAATCGGCATAAACAATATACAGTTGTTGATCATAGTTATAAACAGAATGAGATTGAAACGCCAAGGACGTTTCATTTGTCAAAAGTTTTTATTACTTTCGACATCTCAAGTCTGAAGGGAACGATTTTTGTGTTACTTGACATGTTTTATCTTGGAAGAAATTTAATAATTAAACTAAATTATCATAAGCTGGATAGTTAAAAGAGTCATTTTAGTCATGAAGAAATAACATGTGGCAAATAATGAAAACATTAGCAGCAATATTTTACCTAATTTGTAATTCTAACGATTAGTATATTCTATGAATTATTCGTATAAGACAAATTTAAATATGTTTTATTTAAAATTTATGTCCTCCTCGATCTATGCAATTTTTATCATTTAATGAAATTATGTTAGAAATAAATCATATTACCAATTTTTTTTAAAAAAGTTGCTGATCCTCACCTCTCATCCCTCTAAATGACAGAATTGCCCCCTTTGTGGAGCTCACGCCCCATCTTACAATCTCCAGATATGAACATTCCATGTTGGAGTCATCGTAAGTAGATGACATAACCAGCAAAGGAAAAATATCTCCAAAAATTTATTGCGAATTTCAGCAAAACATATTGTTAGAAGGAATCGAACAGAACGATAGAGAATTGAAGTAATAAATATACAACCAGAGTGATAGAGGTAGAGATAGAGCTAGAGCTGCCCGAGTTCATTTCGGTTCAGCGACTCATCTACATAATCATTGACCGTTCACAGATGAGACGTGAACCGATAGTTATTCGTCGGTAAACTGTACGATAACTCTCTCGTTCGCACAATGACACACGGATCTGAACGGAGATGGCCCATCAAATGATAATGGATGAACAACCGAAGGGGCTCGGACAGTCGCGCAATGATATGCGCAGAAGTGATCCGTCGACGTACACACGAAATAAATTACACAAGAATATATAGATAATATAAATGATTAAACAAATAATATAGATTACAACTGTGCGTATTCCCCAAACTTAGTGTTGTGTGTTCCGTAACGTGTATCACTTTTGTTGTAATGTGATTAATTTGTGACCTGTTATGAGTTCTAATTCCACTTAATAACATTGGCTGCCTATGATACTTGGATAAAAATATTATTTATTAGCAAAGGTAAGAGTGCTTTATTAAACATTTACTGTTACAGTTTCATTTTGAGATTAAAAAAAAAACTTAAAATCTAAACCATGACGAAACTCGCTCTAGACTTTTTCATAAAAAAAAAAAACAAAATGTACTGTGTGGGATATAAATTGAACATGTAAAATTGGTGTTATAAATTTAATTTTTTGTAACAATTTAGATAATGTGGGTGAATTACTTAAAAAAACAACATAACACATTGCTATTACACATTTTCAAATATTCGAATCTTTCCAATTACTTGTTAAATGTGCGTCAATTATCAAAAAATGCAATAAATTCTATTACCGATAGGTTTTTAGTGTTATTTATTAATAGTACATTAAAAAACTTCAAGCAGTAAAGAATTTTAATAGCAGTTGTGAAATATGTTTAATGCCAATATTTAAACAATTTGGTGTTTAATGTAAATGATGAATTACTTATTAGACACAAAACAAATTAAATTATTGTAGTTAATTAATACTTGAGCATCACTTCTAGTTTTGATATAAAGATTGATACCGAATTTAGAAATAATGCGTGAAATGTGGTAATGGGTATTATAAATGGATTAGCTATTGTAAAACAGCGAACTTTTAAATATATACATATACATGTTTATGTATAATAAGTCAATGAAAATAACTACTAAATAAGAGAATAATTGAATGTGCTGTTTAATAAAAAAGTACTTAAACACATCACTCCATCTTAAAAAAAGGTGTACTGCAAAAATATTATAAACATAATGGATATTTTTCTAAATAGTAGCACGTAATTTGTAAATATTGACTGAAATTTTGGATAACCTAAATGAAGCTGATGAAGTGCTTGTGTAAACATCTTAACAAGAACTCTAATGGATATATATCTAACATTTCATGAAATTCTTTTTACCCGCAAAAGCAAGAAAAATCCATTTAAAAGCTTAAAGTAATTTCCACTTAAATAAGCTCTCAGATGCTTAAATTCAATGGGTTTCCGAGCCCTTGATTCACGCAAATAATCGAATCAACTTATTTTTAAATTTCCCCTAGGAGAGGAAAATGCTTCTTGTTTTTGATTTGTTTTCTAAACCAATAAGCTTTTTAGATTAAATAAGTTAATTTTCCTAGAATAATATCATCTAAGCTGTATATTAATTTGCTTATTCAAATCTTGTGCTCTATTTTATATAAATAACATTCCCTACTATGATTATTTTTTTTAAAAATAAATGTATTAAATGTTAAATTAAATGTGTCAAACGTGAAGTGTGATGTAGATACATGACCTATTGGTAAGAATTACGTAATTTTCTATATTATCGCTGGCTCAAGAGGCTAGTCTATGTATTAAAAAAACTACTATCGTCCATCACATGCATTTAATGCCATAATTCGAGTAGTGACTGGCTCGTCAGTAGCGTTAAGATATAAAAGGTGTATATGTCGTATTCTGTTTTTAATAATTTACAGTAAAAGTTAGACATTCACTAAAAGCACTACAATACGTCTCAAGTTGCTGGTTCGTCTCCGCAAAAATAACTTCTCCAGTGCTAGGAGTTAATTATAAACTTTATTCCTCTCAGTCGAAGTCGTAGTTAAGTTAATCTTTGATCAACCTTTTTAGTTAAGTTAATTTTTAATTAATATTTTTTTAAATAAAGAATAAATAATTTTTAAATGACATAATATTTAATTTTTAGTAGGCTTCTTTTTCTTTTATAAGATAATAAACGAATTCTACGTTTTATTATTATACGTCTTCATTATGTGTTCTACCAGTAACTGAGCTATAATTTATTTATTTATTAAGTTATCATTAATTTGTAAATGAAAAAATTACCTGATGATCAAAATTGTCGACTTTGTATGAAATAATCTACTAAATGGATCTATTGTCCACGAAATCGTGTCTATTTGTAACAAATATGCTTTATATACACAACTTCTGGAGGTGATAGACGTTCATCAGGTATACGCTAGTCTATAGCAATGACTAAGCTCGTCACCTTAAGACATTAGATGTTAAGAGTCGTTATTACTCACCCTAGTAATTTTACTACGTTCGGCGCTCTTTAAATTGAAATAGAATATAATAAGCTTTATTATACACTTACTAAGAAAAATATTTTCGTTGGCAGTAATAATAGACGGTGTAAAACCTAACAATTGTTTTTTTCTCACAACCGTAGGACGGATATATGAATTAAGGAAGTACAAAATGGTGTAGGTTTTAAAAGGAGAATGAAAATAGTTTATGTAATAGTTCTCATCACTGTCACTGAATGTGGGGTTACCTTTTTACTGAATTTGTTTAGTGGTGAACTATTTCTAATTTCCCAGAATATTTTCATTGTTTATAAAATGTTAGAATGAAAGCTTTTCGATACCGCCGTCTAGTGGTTATTAGTGATACTAAACAGAGTATACTCAACCCCATGGGAAGTCCTATTTTGGTAAGACAAAACGTAATGCCCCGAACTGGTTCCTGTTTTATCAGGGCGGTGTAGGTCTAGTAACCGTGGTTTGGTCACTTACAGTGAAGCGAATAGGAATCAACTATCCGGTTCGACATGTAGGCCCGGCCCGAGTTAACCACTCCAGGTAGGCTTGCGGAGCCTGCCTCGAATGTGTGCCAATGGGTTACGGGGCCAGCGTTCGGCGACCGTGACGCCAACCGCGCTGCCTTTGTAGTCTGGTTGGAGTCACGAGGGAAGAGGATTCGCCACTCTCCCTCTCCTCCACAACTAAGCGGTGTCGCACGGCAGATGCAGCGGGGGTGGGGCTGCGAGAGAGAAGGGGTACCCCAACTTCCGCCGTTGAATATTGGCGGGCGGCGGAGCCTAATACCATATTCGCCTTAGGAGGCTCGGAGGACTTGTGCCCTCGTATGCTCGTCCTCTTGGCTTCATGGCCTTTGGGTGACGGATTCGGAGGGTTCGTTAACCATTTGAGGGTGACGCTAGATAAGAAGGTGCGCTGTATACTCCAGCGGTCTTACCACGAGGGGAATAGAAGTTTTGCTCCTCTGAGAAGTGGATGGTGCGGCCGACGCTTGCGGGGTCACGGAGGTATGCGCAAGCGCACCCGTGACTCTGCCGTAAGGTAGCGATGATGGAACATCGTGGGGGTTTTAATTGGTGCAAGTCCAACATAACCGGTTCTTGCCCCTGTGGAAGGCAAATATGCGACGGGATTTCTCCTAGCGTAAAACAAAAAAAAAGGGACAAAAATAACTCGATTTGAATCTATATACAATCTTTTTAATATTTTACTACTTTCGAGATAATTTAGTAAGAAGAAAATGTTTTTACCCACTCCTAATATTACCAGGATAAAAAGTACTTTAAAGTTATTTGTTTTTTTTTATTTGCCAAGTTGTTGTTTTTGCACGATGCGCGACAAACAGATAAAAAAAATGGATTTTACTTCTATATCTTCAATAAAGAGTATTCAGTTAAAATATTCAACCTACAGTTTAACTTATGTTACAATTTTATTATTTGTTCATAGATAAAGATACATTATTAAAAATATAGGCAAAATAAATACTGTACACTAATGTCTAGCACGGGAAATAGTCGTTGCTGTGATATTTATTCAGATGTTCTCCTATTACAGAGACTTACGATTAGTCAAAATATCAACATAAATTAAAATAATTGCAATCACAGGCTCATCATAATGATGCTGCGTTGGTTTGCCGTCTTTTGTGTGATGCTGTGCGCGAGACCTGTGCAGCTCCAGGGCACTCAGCAGTGTCCCGCCTCCAACACGATTACACCATGCAGCTGCACCGTGAAGAAAAACGGGCTCGACATACTTTGCGAGTTTACGGAGCAACAGCACATACAAAAGGTAAGGGTGAAATAAAAAAGTTAACCCTAAGTAAGGTAATCTACCCCAGGATCGGGAATCCTGACAGTTCCTTACACTTAATTTAACTGTGATATTTTACCATTAATGCTTATAACATAAAGTAAAAAGGAGAAAAGCTCATTTCATGTTTTACGTAAAGATTTCGTATAATGAATTAGTAGACCCCGGTGCGTTGAGTTTGACCATATATTGCTCGGTCAGAATGTATGAATGTAGAAAACAAGAGACAACCTTTTTTCATTACGTGAAAAGAAAGTTATATTAATGGCTTAAAACAATATTTGTAACTTACATAAGTATCGTTTGCTTAACAATTCCTTTTAATATATTTCATTTGCAGGCCATGAACACGCTTCGATCCAAGCCCATGATAATATTTTACTTGAAACTCCGCCATAACAACTTGGCTAAGCTCCCGTCGTATATTTTCCTCGGCCTTGACATACGCCACCTCACCGTACATAACAGTAGCTTGGCTGTTATAGAGGATTCGTCATTGAGCTCTATAGGTAAAAATAAACTGTCATATGAAATATATTTTGTCATTTAACTTTAAAGGGATATAGAACTGAAATAGTTCTCTGTTCATAATTCATTCATATTTAGTAATAATGCTGCAAAGCTAATTTTTCCAAAGTATTTAATATCACCTTTTTAGAAAATGGTATAATTAATATTATTATTAATTATACCCGTAAAAAAAAAGTCTATTTTTTCACAGGAAATAAATTAACGCAACTGGATGTCTCACAGAACAGCTTGGCGACAATACCGACGTCCTCTTTTACGCACTTGAATCATTTGTTGATTCTGAACATGAATCATAATAAGGTTAATACTTTGATTTATTTTACTTCTTATGTAAGACGGTTTCAATTTCAAAATGTCAAACCCCACTGATGTGATCCGGAAATCGAAGCTAGAGTCACTGTTATAAAGCAAACTAAAGGATGCCGCGTGCAAAGACAGTTTGATTTTATAGCTTTCCTATTTTTTTTTTATTCACATCGTGAAATAAATAAGAATTATTGATTATATTCTGCTGCATATGTATATCCTTCTCAAGATATAATATAAAAGTAATAATTTTTGATTACTTAGATAGTGATGTAGAAATGAAATTATTAATATTATAAATGAAATTATAAATAAAATATTTTATGTAGATATATTCTTTAAAAATTTGACTAATGCTTATATTCTTATTTCAAAATAATTTTACTTATTGTTGATTATATAAATATAATATAGGCATATTACAAATATATTAATGATTTTTATTTTATTATTTCTTACGTAAATGCAAATTTTGTATTCTTACTTTATACCTCATAAAAGCAAAATTTAAAACAGGGCAACGCAATTTAGGTGCATTATTTTGCGGACACTGGAAAAATCCGAACAGTTCGCATGTGACTAATGTCCTCGAGTCACGAAGTTATTTGGATTTATTTTCACACCCATTTAGATATATAAAAACTTTTTCCATATACTTTCAAAATAATCAGTACTTGAGAGTATATGAGGACAGCTTTTTTATGATTTTAGTAAAAGAAAAAACTTTTCTTATACAATGGTAAATAATATTTAAGTAAAACTTTGAAGTTTAATATAAAAAAAATTCCGAGTAAAAGATTGCCGCAAAACTTTGTCGAATATTCTCAAGTTAGAACCGAGGTATTCCTGTAACTTTATTTCTGTTTTGTAGGTGACCGCGGTACATAACAGAGCTTTTATTGGTCTTGATACATTAGAGATATTAACTCTGTATGAAAACAGGATATCAGTTGTAGACGGCGAGGCTTTTAAAGGGTTGGAAAAGTAAGTACTTTTGAATTATTACTTTGAGGAAATTAAATTGATCGTGATACATTTAATTACTGTTGACTTCAATACGTACGTATTTTTTTTAATAACTACTAATAATTGTATGCAATGATTCATTATAGAAAGCTCAAACGTTTAAATATTGGTGGAAACGAACTGACCGCTGTACCTCAAAAAGCGTTAGCCCTATTGGAGAATCTGAAAAAACTTGAAATGCAAGAAAATCGGATCACCACGATCACAGAGGGCGATTTTGCAGGTAACGAATTGCAGATTGTTAATTCCTATTTTTTTTATATAATTGAGTGTTGAGATGAACACACGTTCGAAAACACGCTACTACGGGATTTGGGAACTTGGAATCTCCGTGTACACAACCGATAAACCACTGTTACACAGGGACAGTTACTCCTTTTTAAACTTATAGCCTTGGGAATAAAGTCGGTTTCGTTAATGGAGTCATTGTATTAACTTACAATATTTTTGCACTTTTCGAGTTTTAATAATATTGTAATAATAATATACTTTATTGTAAACCAAAAATAGGTTACAAGACAATTATAAATCAATTTAAACATATATAGAAAGGCGGTTTTGTCGTAATAAAAGCAGTCTTCGAGGCCACCCACTAGAAAAAAAGTTAAAACAGAAAAAAAGAGTTGACATTTGTAACCCAACAATAATTTCACAATAATGCTTGGACAGAAATTAAAGTTTATTTCGACAAGAAGACCTACAACCAGTAATGTGTAAGCAATTGTTTTGTAACGATCGGTAATAAATTTCAGGGTTGCGAAACTTGGATTCCTTAGGTTTAGCACACAATCAGTTACGGGAAGTGCCGGCTCAGGTTTTCTCTCATTTGTCATTCCTCAATTCTTTGGAATTAGAAGGCAATCAAATACAGCGGATTGACGAGAAAGCATTCGCCGGTCTAGAAGGTAACGATTAGTTTACATACAAGCCTACAAAAAAGTAATATCGATATGTATGAGTTGTTCGCATTTTTCAATAAAATGATATTAATAAGATTTTGTATGAAATATTAAAATAGTATTAATAATCAACAATTATTATACTTTATAGGCAGAATACATTTTATGTGAAAAATCAACGTATTTTACCATAATTTTAATTTCATACGTACGCTTACCAAGCAGAAATATTGTATTACATTAGAGTATACTTATTTTTTAAAGTATTAGTCAAATTCTTACTTAGAAAGAGAAAATAAAATTTTGCTAAAAAAAAAACCACTCGATAAATACACATTTTCGTAAACTAGGTGATAGCAACGGGATGTCAGAACAACAGTCAGCCATTTGTTTTCTCTTCGGATTATTGTAATTATGTGGATTCATTGCTGTCTGTATTTTTATAGAGACACTTAAATACTTTTTTATTTATAGAAAACTTGCAATACTTACGTCTCGGTGACAACCGACTTCACGATATACCATCCGAAGCTCTGCGTCCGTTGCATCGACTGCGCCATCTTGATCTGCGTTCAAATAACATAACGTATATCAGCGAGGACGCATTCACCGGATACGGAGACTCCATTACTTTTTTGAATTTACAGAAAAACATGTAAGTTTATAAATGAAACTACGGTCACTTCCTCTTGGCTCAAATTGTCTTTTTTTTTTTTTTTTAATCGGTTGTTGGTTAACACTTGCCCTCTATTTCACTGGATGTTAAATGATATAAGGACATAGATGGTGAAGCGTTTTGGCCCAGAATAGTTTTGGCTCTCACATGTATGATCCCGAACCACCATTCGAAATCTTCTTTTTTTGTTTAAATTACTTACTTTTAAAAGATATTAAAACATAACTATAAATCTATAATCTATAAGAATTTGTCACCCGCCTGCTTCATTGGGCGTGGTATTTTTTTTATTTAATATTAATAACACGATTAAATTTCACGTTTCTAGGACCAGCGGTTTAGGCTGGGCATTGATATGTTGTAATTAGCTATACTGATGTAAATACAAAAACTATCTCTTCTTGAATTAAATATAAACAAATGAAAATAAAGTGTAATCTTTCACTAAAGCTGTTGAAAGTTTATAAATAAACAAACGATGCAAACTAATAATAGGCGCATTTTCATAGACATATTAGCTATTTGATAACTTAGCGTATGCATATGTATAACTTTATTAAAGTCTAATAAAATCACTATTAGTCGCAAATAAAAAAAAAGATTATAATATTTACAATATTCTGCTTTTGCTCTTCAAAAGGATTCACCAGTTACCAACAATGGGTTTCGACAATCTTAATTCATTGGAGACTTTGAATCTGCAAAACAATAAGTTGCAACATATCCCCGAAGAGATAATGGAGCCCATTTTGGATACCTTGCGAGTTGTGGATATAATGGGTAATTATAATCTGTCAAATAAGGTACCAAAGTGAAAAAATACATCCCAACATTTTTCGAAATGATCCCTAGTGGATGAGTTTTCTTACATTTATTAAATTATTTTGTTATGATATTGGTACTAACTTCGTGGTAACTCTCCTTAACAAAATAAGAATCAACAATATTTTAATATTAGAGTTCCTTACGAAATTTTAATACAAGGTAATAATTGCCGTTTTATGTTATAGATAATCCATTGATTTGTGACTGCGAACTGGCGTGGTACGAATCGTGGTTAGCAGGCCTGAGAGATAGGGACGATGAAATGATGCAGAAGAAACGGACGGTTTGCACCATGGTCAATGAACATAGGGAATATAGCGTTGCCAAGATGCCTCTTGAGAAGATGAGCTGTAAGAGGAAACCTCCATTCGGGCGAACTTCAGATGCCACACAATCTAGACCGATCATAGCGATGACTGTGTTAGCCATTGGTGCTGCTAGATGGCGCTAAAGACGTTATGATGTTATTTTGTAAAGTGATTTATGTTCACCCCTTTTTCGTTCGATGCGAAACATCCTTCGTAAGCTAGCTGTGGCCGGATAGCTTGATTGAATGTATTCGCCTTTATATATATATTCTGTTTGAAAACTTTATAACGTGATGAATTTGTGCAATAAACTACGATACATATCAATTTTGGGCTGAGTAGATCAGAACTTAGTAATAATAAATGAGAGCGAGAGTAAATTGTGATAAGTAAAAAAGATTGAAACGGTTTTTTTAAAGGTGGCGTAATTTATTCTTATACACTACGTAAATCTTCTACATTACGTATGCCTTACTGTAGTGTTATGTAACTAAACGCAAAAAAATATAATCATATCGAAGGCTACGATTATATGTAAGAAGGCATTAGAAATTTTTTGGCGAATTTGAATTGGAGATTAAAGTATTAAAGTTGCAAAAACGAGCACTTTTCACAACATAAAATACACTTGTTTTTTTTTCTAATTCTATCTTGAATATAAAACAAAACTCGTTATATTTTTTATCGTTTACTCCTTACCTTTACAATGTATTTGTATTTACATATATGTCCTATTTAAGCTTTTGCGCCTTTACCTTGTTGACTATTACAATATTAACAATTACATATAATTCTATACTTGTAAGTACGTGGGGTATGGAATGTTTATATAAACATATTTAAATCTTTCAAATTCATATTAATCCTTTCGATGAATGCTACCTCCGGTTCAATACGTTATTATTTAGCTTTATTGTGCATATTGTTATAAATACTTAGAGCCCCCTGAATGTTCGATTACGTGTAGTTTTAGGCGTAGACGAGTAAGTGTTAGAATTAAAATGTGCTGTTAATATGATTGTATCCTTAGGATGTTCGGAACTCGATATTAGTACGTTCTGAAGTAGGACTGGTGGAGTTTTGATATTATTTAATTAACTACCTATATTTACGTTTTCCGGCTTTTTATGTATTCATGTTTTTTGTTGGATCCCTTAGTTCTTTCGTTATTTGATTAAGTTTATGATACATAAAATGTTTTTGTAATTTTCTTATAATTCTTATCCATTCTTTTCACTTCTATTTAGCGTAATAATAAATGTGACTTTAAACATCTTTTGCTAATATTTTTTTTACATGCAAATATTTATGATTTGATTTTATTTTCTGTTATTGAGAATTTAAACTATTTGTTTTCTGCATTGTCATCTTTTAAAAAATCGTATACAATTATACAAGCTTGCATTTATAATGTGTGCAAGTGAAGCAGAACTTATACAAGTGATAAAATTGAAACATAAAACATATCCCCTAGTCTGATGTAAGTAGTATTATTCAAATAATGTTGTTATTTATATACATATGGCATAGCTGTCACTGTTTATGTCTTCGCTAATATATTGAGATTTCAATTTACCATATCTCAATACTTATATGTGTAATTGTGTAATGTATTAATAATGAAATAAATGTGTTGCGTGTGATAGACGCGAAATCGAATATTTAATCTTCGATTTTGAATCAGGGTTATATTCCATTTTCACACGTTTACACATTTATAATATTTTTGAAGTAATTTAACAATTGATCTATATAAATACATAGATATTCGTGTTAAAATTTTTAGGGTAATTTATAAAGTAACGAACGGGTGTTTCTTCTAATCCTCTTCACGGATGAGTTGCACGACCTTAACCGTGCGTCATAGAATGTCCACTCCGTATGAAAAATTCGCCACCAGCTTCGTATTTTTGACTTACTTCTCATTACAAAATATATTGATTGCAATTGATATTAATTAGTGACATCAAAACCCTTATAACCATTTATTTCATTAACCAACACAAGATCGAATGGTTATGTGAAAATTTATTTATGGTTTGTTCATAGGCAAGATCGAGTAGGAGTGTGAGAACCTCAATGTAGATTCATAACTCTCAAAAGGGTTAAGAAAGGTTGTTATTCTATAAATAGTTTTAAAGTTCGCAGAGTCGGGGAACCTGATTAATTAAGAAAATTTCACTAAGCAATCGCTTCGTGTTTAAATATGAAAGTGACATTTAGTAATTCTATCGATGTTGTTGTGTGTTTTGATAGATTAAGGAAAATTAAAAATTCTGCTTCATTTTATTACACTCGATTTGACGCAAAATAAATCTCTAAAAATTAAGAAAGTAATTAAAGAAATATATTAGATGATTACAACTTTAAAATATACACTCGCGTGTTTTTCGGATTGTAAGAAAAATAATAGCACTGCAAAGAAAAGGAGTGTATACGAAATCTTCAACATTCGAAAATAGAAAATACATGCATACTAAATAACTATCATAAATTCGCGTGTAATTAACATGAACTGAAGAAGCATAGAAGAGTGTTAAAGGGATTTCCAAGGAACCGACAAGATACATATCGACAACACGAAAGTATTATGTAGTAGTAATTGTTTTTAAGCAGTTTCATCGACTTAATTTTTCCCTATTGCATATCAATTTAATGTAAGCTATTGTAGTAGCATTTATCTGTTGTTGTCACCTAAGTATATTATGATGAAATCTATGTATGTTAGGTATGTAATTTATTAAAAGTGTTGACTAAAATTATCAGTGTTAAGTGTGTGTGTAAAATTTAAATGCTTGTGTGTTTGTAAGGTTTATATTGGCATATCATAAATAAAATTATTAATATGTACCTTAGTGTCTATCTCTAACATTTTTCGTTCTATGTTCGAAACTCTACGATTGTCCTAATTTATAATTAACACAGGTCCGTTGAATTAATCAGTTTATAGTCACATTTATTATAAGCATGTCCTCTAATTGTAATGATACAATTTCACTGTAAAAATGTATTTAATTTTGTTCGAAATTAAAATGGAAAGTAAAAATATCGAAATGTGTTTTAATTATTACATATTACGCCTGATCAACAGATTTCGACTTCGTAGAGACTTAAAAAACATTTGATTTATTAATTATATCAAGAAAGCATTGAAGTTCATTCCTGCAATATATAATTGTGGTATGATCATGACATATATCCAACAGCCAATTAAAATATAAGCTATTTTCTCTTAAAATAGATACAAAATATAAAAATTTATAAATTTATGAATTATGTAAATAGGCAATATGATGATCGTAATTAGTATTCGCGAAATGCACGAACAATAAGAGCGAATAATAATAAGAACTGAAATTTCATTAGTACCTACTTATTTATTGCGATTTAATGCTAGTACCTTTATATAGTACAGTTTTTTTTTTTATTTAATTAAACATTGCAATCATAAATAACGAGTAAGGCTAATCATCTAAGTAGTAACATCACGTGTTACACATTAATTAATAACCATTTTTATTACACCACGATTTTAAGGTGCAGTAACAATATCGGAGCTTACATCTAAATATAGCCACCCAAGTTAAATTTATTATAAGTAATTAATATTAACCATCTCTTTTTTATGTCGACTCTTTAATTAATAGTATTTCAAATTTGTCTCATGTTTGTGTATGCAGTGGATTCTTCCGTTTATAGCTAACATCGACTAATTGGTGTGTACATTTCATGTATATTGAACAGATATTTGTTAACCAACCAGCGACCCGTAATACAACTGAAAGGAGAAACTAATAACTTTAGATCCATTCATCCATTACGATCTCACGTTAACTTCGTATGTAAAATAAAATGAATTTACATATTGTTCTGACTCATTCAAATGATACAAGATTGTGGAAAATTTAAATAATATATTATGTATTGTACGAAAAATAAAAAAAAAATAAGAAGATTCAATTTAAAATAGTATCCGACAGACGATGATTCAAACTATTTCATTCGTACCCCGAGACGTGAATGAGAGACTGTTTTTAGTGACAAAGTAAAACAGCTGCATAATTAATCACAGAATTTATAAATGAACGGTCTTGTATTTTATATCAAGAAGTTGCAAAGCGGTATAAGATTTAAATATAAATAAATATTTTATCTTCTTTTATCAATAATGGGCTAAAACATGACACAAAATGAACATGATTTTAAGTATTCTGGGCGAACATGCTTTACCATATACGATCTCATCGTCACTTAACAGGTGAAATTGAGGTTGTTACTATATAACAGTTTAATAAAAAATAAATAAAAAGTGACAATGATGTCGCAGATGGTGAAGAGTTTTTATTTAGAAAATTCTGGCTCACGTGTATGACGACTGGAAAACAACAACGCTGTAATTGCGACCGATTTACATTGAGGATGAAAGCTAGCCCGGTCGCTTCGAAAATACTACATACTACTAAACTAAACTATACATACATAATACTAATAAACATGTGCCTCCGGAGTTGTTCTCGAGACTTACGTATGTTATGAAATTAAAACACTCAAGTAGATCACAATATTCTTTACTAGCTCTTCGCTCGACAACACCACAATTCACACTAAATCATTCGCCTCGGAACGTTTTATCGACCACACTTGCCGAAACCAATATGACTACTTTTATTTTAAAAGAATTAATAAATCAATGCATCACTTATCAATTGGTATTGACATAAAAATATAACTAACGATGAATATTTAAAAAAGGTAAATGAAAAATAATTAACAAATCTCTAAACGCGGGTTAGACTAGGTTTTATGGAATGGAATTAATTAATCAAGTTATTATTACACACTTTGATATACCAGAGGGTCTGCGAATTCCTCTTAAATAATTGAAATTAATCAAGCGCCAGAACTAAGCACCCTTTAAAGAAAATAGAGCGTGTTATTCAAAACAATTGTAAAAATTTAATATAGAATAATACGAAATATACAAATTTATAACAAGATTACATTGTTTTAACTGTGTATATTATAAAAATGAAATTTAAATTGTCTCTTCCAGATTTTAATGTAATTTTTGTAGATTATGTAAAATGTATGATGATTTAAAAATAAATTCCCCAAAACCTACATAAAAATTCTCATAATATAATATAGAACTTGCATAAAGAACATTTAATTGATCGGGAATTTATCAGATTACTTTACAATGGAACGTTCCGGGAAATTAAAACTTTGAACAAATTTCATTTCAATTTTCTATTTTATTATCAAATCTTTCAACATATAGGATATAATCAGTTTCCTTGGAAACAATAATAAGGTTAATTATATCAATAAACATTTACCGGATAAAACTAGTTATTATACATAATCGTAAAGCTAAATATGGTAATTGGCTGGCTATAAAGATTAATGTAAAAAAAAAAACAAAATTACACTACTCCACGTATAACCGCAATACTTAACTCTGGTAATAAACTTTTTTTTATGAGGCAGAAATAATTCCACTCTGAACTTTTAACACCCTATAAAAGAATCAAGATTGTTCAGCTGATAACATAGAAACGACTCGGCTGTCTCTGTATTAACTTTTCAAAAATAAAAAGATTATCGTGTACTAATCTCTCTAAATTCTATTCTTCCTACTTTCTGTTTTATTTTTAATATTGACTTAATATTGAGTTACGTTGCTAAGAAAATCTAAGTGGAAATTATATAGGTAAGAATACAGAACAATCTGTCCTCTGGTCACAGATTCTCACCAGGCTTACGCTTAAATTTAATAGCCTTGAGAATATCTATTCAATCATAGGCAGGCCTACAAGTGGTAGAACTCTTTTCACTGAAGAAACTACTTTTTCACTTCAGACTAATTTTATTCTCCTTAAAGCATAATAGTTTTTTAATAATTTACTCTTACATATAATAAACGTTAGCCTGTAACCGTTAAAAAATATAAAACTTACGATAACAACTAATGTAAATTCAGAGTATACATTACGCCAACTATACAAATGGATTAAATTAAGCAGATATTTATCGGACATACGTTCTAAAATCAAGCATTTAAGGTACTAAAGATTTGTGTGCTAATTTGAAGGGCGCCTTGTTAACGTAACTACTGGCCCAACATTGCTCCATATTTTAATAAGAGAGTAACAGAAAATAAGAAAAAGTAATTTTTAAAAGAAATCAACAGATGTAAAAAATAACCACTACTTATTTTCCTACTCAGATCTTTTTTTTTTTGGCTTACAGCGGGATAAATTTGAGATCCGTTCCACGTGGGGGCGGATCTATCGCTGCCAACTGTGGTGGAAGCCAAGGTCGATAGCGACGCATCCTGGAGAGCGATGGTCTCCTTCTGCGAAGAAGACATGTCGGAGAAGGAGGCGGCGGAGCGGACGAGCGAAAGGGGACCCTTCGTCGCAGTCTATCCGCCACAGACGCACGGGCCCCAGGACGGCAGCGCATAACCGCCTCATGCCACTTTAATGGGGATTTCGGGTGGCGGACTCGGAACATCCTTCACCTGGCGCAATTCTCCGAGAAGGGGTTGACGGGTCACGTTCTCCGATCCGTCGACCTCCGAGAGGGTGTGGGCCTCGAAAGGCCCGAGAGGGGCCTGCTCTGTGTGAGTGGGCATCGCCGGCGAAATTGCGGAAGTGTGCGAAAGCTTTTCCGTGACTTCGTCTTAGGCAGAAGATGGAGAACCATGGGGGTTTTAGTCGGTGCAAGTCCGACATAACCTGTCCTTTTCCCGGCGAAAGCAGGTATGCGAAGGTATTTCCTCCACGTAAAAAAAAATGGGATCTGTTCCAACATAAAGAACCATCGAAGAGAGGGAAATCGTATATAAAAAGTTCATGTTTAATTAACACATATGTCGTTGTTTAAAAAACAGAATTTAATATAGTTTGTTCACTCAAATGTTTATTGG
>DWQX01003273.1:0-18377 GCA_018245475.1 Pharmacophagus antenor
CTCCGACATAACACGTCCCCTCCCCAGAGAGGGCGCGTATCCATAAAAGGATTTCCCCAATAAAAAAAAAAAAAAGGGCTGTGAGGAGGGTGACCAGTGTGCTGAATAGGAAGTCCCTTGTTTTCATTGCGGTGTGGGCGAGCACATTGACGTGGTGGAGCAGTAGCCCGCGGAGCCCTGTGTTTTGCCGCTTATTACTTACAACAGAGAAAACTTCTGCCAAGCATTTGCTAATATCTCATTCGGCGTTAATGCGTCTTAGATTTCGTGAAGGTATTGAAACCAAATAAACTGTCAAATTGAAAAAGCTCGCGATCAAAATCTTCCCCCCGCTTCTAGGTCGCTTTACTTTGGTAGGCGTTTATTCGTTTTGAAACACCCAAACCGTCGACTGGCGCTATTTTTCTGGATCGTATTGACAAATCCAGGATTCTTTACCTGTAACGATGTTGTAAATACGCCAGGACGAACCTACTTCAAATTTATCCATCATATCATGACACCATTCCACTTTTGCTTGCTTCTGAACATCAGTGAAGTTGTGCGGCTCCAGTGTAAAACTATGCTCCGCACCCGAAGATGCACGTGCAGAATCACGCGAAGGCAAAGAAGGAATCTTTTGGTATGTAACTCGTCTATTGTCTTGGATCAAAATCTTTCACTACTAGCATGCTTTCATCCATAATAGCCGTCAAAGGGCGACCACTACTTTTTTCACATCCCAAAGTTAATCGACCACGCTTAAATTCTTTATACCATCGATGCACGATTGCCTTAGAAGGGCATTCATCCACGAATACCATTTAAAATCTATCGTACGATTCGTCCGGTTTCATGCGACACTTAAAATCGTAAAAAATCATAGCGCGAAATCGTCCTCGACGCAAATCCATTTTCCAATAAGACACGAAAAGTTTTGAATTTGGAACTTTCCTATGTTTACTTATAAGTAATCATATTATTAGATAAATTATAACTGGCCAGTCTCATATACATAAAAACTTTTTCTCGAAATACTTTCTGAGTAACCTGGTACAGGCGACAGGACAAATTAAATCATTCAAATTGAAATTCAAAGAAAAATTTGCATGCAAAGGAATGTTTCAAAAAGTCTGATAGTGCTTTTTTATTAAATATAAAGTTATGTTAAAATTACCATAAAGTTTCATAAATCCATTTTTACGAATGAAAATAAAAACATTAATATTATACACATAAACTCAAAGTATTCCCACACATTATCCCGATTTATAATCAAGTTTTGATAATAAACATATTCTCGCTATACTTTTTCCTGAATCATGGTTATAACCTTGTTTCCCCTATACTTCCTGTTCACTTCCAGGTTACTAGTTAATAAGAAATTATCGTTTTGATGAAAGGGGAGGTGAAGTAGCCATCTATCTTCGATCCCATATTCCTTATAAAGAGTGTCTCAGTATGAGTGCACTTTTTAAATTTGGAACATTTTTTTTTCTCGTGCAAGTAGCAACTCCGAAATTTGACAGTTGTCATCTCTGTTTATCACGATTAAAAAAATTGAGCACTGTTCGAAAGGACAACGCGTTATAATTGTGAAAACTCATTACAAAAATGGGGAAATTTACGTTGAAATAGCTCGCAAACTTCGCAAAATTTTCAGCCAAAGAAGTGCACCTAATGTGTCAACCATTCGAAGAGTGGTCAAAAAATTTAAAGAAACTTTTCGATTATAGATAATAAGAATACTTCGCGTCCAACGTACCGGTCGGTCTCTTGAAAACATTGCTGCTGTGAACGAGAGTGTAGCCGAAAACCCGAAAACATCAATTCGTCATCGTTCTCAACAACTTCAAATTTCACGAAGCACTACGCAGCAAATTTTGACTAAAGACCTCCACCTTCATTCGTACATGATTCAGTTAACTCAGGAGATCAAACCAGCAGACCACGGAAAGCGCCGGCAATTCGTTCAATGGACAATGGAGCAAAGTTAATTCGATACCAATTTTTCGAAAAAAGTCATTTTCTCTGATGAAACGCATTTTCATATAAATGGCTTTGTGAATACACAAAATTGTCAAATTTGGGACTCAGAAAATCCTCATGCAATCCATTAGAAAAAAATGCACCTATAACGGGTAACTGTCTGGGTCTGATTTTGGTCAGGCGGCGTGATTGGACCTTACCTTTTTAAAAATGAGGACGAAATTGCAGTGACTGTGAACGGCATTCGTTACAGGAATATGATAACGGACTTCTCGTGGCTTCAACTGGAAGGCATGAATCCGAACAACATGTGGTTTCAGCAGGACGGCGCAACCTACCACACCGCGCATGAAACCATCGACTTATTGCAGCAACGATTTCCAGAACACATTATCTCACGATATTCTGATGTCAACTGGCCACCAAGATCGTGCGATTTTTTTCTATGAGGCTTTGTAAAATCTCGGGTTTATGCGAATAAACCCGAAACAATTCCTTAGCACAAATCGGAAATCCAACGCGTCATCGGTGAGATACAGCCGCATTTCTGTGCAAAAGTCTTGGAAAATTTCATGAAAAGAATAATGGCTTGTTATCGAAGCTGTGGGGGTCATTTGCTGGATATTTTAATCCATACTTAATCGGAACATTTCTTAAAATACTCTCTCATAAACTATCATAAAGTACTTGTTTTTATTTTAAAATGAAAAAGTGCACTCTTACTCAGACACCCTTTACTATCATTCATTATCTTCATCTCATACTGGAAGTGAAGCCGCATCTTTATTCGTCGAAATCCACGTCTCTCACAATAAACTCCTTCTGGGAGTGTTTTATGGACCCTCTCTAACTGTAAGACTATGTTTCTAATCGAAAATCTCTTAGAAAGTCTGCCCTAGTTACTGCTATACAATTATTATGGGTGATTTCAATACGTGTTTACAAAAATAATAGGCAGTCTATGAAGCTTAATTCCACTATCGAAGCTGCAAATTTAAAACTTCTATATACTTCTGTTACACATTATTTTCCCAATTTGTGATCTTTCTCTTCATGATATAATGTTTCTGTCCATCCTTGATCACGTTGTTACACATGGTCAATTGGCGGCCGATGCTGGCGACGATGGCCGATTGATACATTGATTTTTGCTTATCTTAGATACCTCAAGTTAATGATGTGTCGAAAAATGTAAGATCTTTTCATAGACTTCTCAACTATCTCCACATAAATTGCGCTTGCCAATTACCCTTTTCTACCTATCCTAAATTATGCAGATGCTTCCAATCTCGATGTGACAAAAGCGCAGTTTGATAAGCTTGGACGTGTTCAAAATTTATGCTTATGATTTATATTTGCACTACGGAAATAGGGTAATGTTTCCGAAATTCGTAAAAAACTCAAGTGGCTGGATATAATGTTACTGGCAATTAACAAAAAATTAAACCTTTGTTCGTAATACAACTACTTAAAAAAATACGTATATACTGTCATTATCCTTTTCATATGTTATAAAATTTAGTCGACTATTTTACGACATTGATATTATATATACTTACGAGATTTCACAATGATTTCGATAGCAAAGGTAAGCACGAAAGATTATTGATATAATAACTTTTTTATAATAATATGTTTTTTTGTAATATTTTAACGTTAAATTTTTTTCTTACAATTAATTCAACACAATAAAAATCTGTTCGAAAATTTTGATTTAATACTTTGTAGACCATTTGCTCTATTAGCTTTCATTATTACGTTTTCTGTGGATTATATTCATATTTACTTTTACATCTAGATGTTTTTTATATTGTTATATAAAACATTAGCCGCAACCCGTTCGCAGCTTTGGGCGTTGTAATTTATTTTATTTAATATTAAGATCAACTCGTCTCCTGTGAATATACCAAATTCCGAGTCTATCCACTAAGAAAATAAATGTTCCATTTTAAAACTCCCATTTCCCTCTCCCCCTTTAGGGTGGGATTTTGAAAGACCCTTTCTTATTGGATACCTTTGCATCATAAAGAACATAACCTCCAAATTTCATATCTCCAGTATCAACGGTTTACGCTGTTGTATAGGTCTATCAGTCAGTCAGGAATTTATGTATATACATTTACATTACTATGTAACATCGCACGTAAAATAGTAATGATGACATTGGTTTTAACTTTGAGACAATTTTTAATTGTAAAACAATACAGACTCAGGGTATCGATAATTTAAACACAAAATAAATCAAATTCAAGTTTCGTGGGTCTATATTCGAGGTAGTCGTTCTACGAATACAAAAGATATGAAAGTCAAAACACTATGCACAAATGAAGTGATCAGGTTTATAAAATTGTACGCCTGTTTGTAGTCTGTTAAAGAACATTTACATAATTTATTAAATACAAATGCTATACACGTATGTATAAAAAATATGAGAGGAAACGATAATGGTTATTAATATGTGAAATTATAGAATAATTTGATCTTTTTGCGCAGAAACCTCTCAACGTGATTGTACAAAGAATAAACATCAAAAAAGCTGTCCAAAAAGGTATAATTTATTTAATATTATTAGTAGCATAAAAATAAAAATTAATTTACATATCACTTTGTGGCTATGAACGCTCATACTTTTATAGCCACGTTTTAATATTTCTTGCTACCATTACAACATCGAATTTCGACTCACCAAATTCAGCACATTAAAAATAAGACAATATGTATATGGTAGCACTTGTAGAAAATAAAGTGAATTTTATGTTCAGACTTCGTTGACGTTAACCGCGTACTTTCCACAGTTCAAAGCTGCAACAAGGCATACGAGATACAACACCATCAGCATGACTGCTTGGTACTAGGCGCCGGGGGCGCGGGTCTCCGCGCTGCGTTCGGACTGGCGGAAAATAAATTCTCCGTAGCCCTCGTCTCCAAGCTCTTCCCCACTAGGTCCCACACCATCGCTGCCCAAGGCGGAATGAACGCTTCCATAGGTTTGCCAGTACCGTTATTTATTGTGTAACGTAAGCAAGTTGAGTTAGAATAGGTCGGCTAAAGGTAGCATGAAGAAAAAAGTAGACGCCATAGATCAGCTAGACCACCTAAAGACCTCGGCCCGTATGCATCCTTCAAACTTTTTGTAATTGGATCACCAGCTGTTACTTTAAATTCAACCGTTTTTAATTATAAATTATTGCCTTATAGTATACACGATAAATTAGTTCAAAGTTTTGTAAATCGACTTGTAAAAACTGTGAGAACCTAAGATATCATTCCATAAATATTTCTTGTCCACCTCACCAATAATAACACGTGTTTCCTTCAAAAGATTTAAAAATAATTATAGTTTTCATGTTTAGTTGAATTAATTTTCAATTTAATTTTTAATTATAGAGTAAACACGAGTATATATCAAAATTTTTTAAAAAATAAACTTGTATAAACTGTCTTACACAAAAAAAATATTAAATCGATAATAGTTTAAAATATTTATGTGCTCCTATATATTATTGCTTGACAATTGTTCGCAACATGAGAAAAGTAATTCATTCGGTTGATTACTTAATTCCATTAAATTTCCCTTAACGGTCCATCCAACTAATACAGTACAACCGTCGGACAGAAGTATTATGGAATTGGAAACTATAATGCGAAATGAGTCTCCTTTGTTCACAGTTTTGTAGTATTCTATAACTGGGGAGCATATTCCTTATTTATATACGATGTTGTTAATTTTTTTTTTTTTAATAAAAACATACAATAAGTTAATAGAAAAAACATATCAACACCTAAGTAAATTTTAAATGTATGACTAATAATTCGAAATGTGTGTGCAATTTAGCCGTTTTTATATGGGAAAAACGAAACGGTACTCGTCTTTGTTAACTTTACTTTAAATTTTTTGATTTTGTGTATACATCTGATAATAAAATAGTTTACTCTTCAATGTCTATTTAGACAATAATAAATAGGCATTTAATAAACAAAGAAGTAATGAAACGCCCTACTGAGTATTTTACATGTAATGCAAAATCAATATAAATAAATTAATAACTATAATCAACTGTCATTATCTTTCGATTGACGACTACTACTACACTCAGACGTGCCAGTCGATAGGGCGACGTTGTCTGCCCAGAGATCTTATGAGAATATAGTCTTCTACCTTAGTTCACATTTAAAATTTTGTCGCGAGCATAACCTTTGCATACTTTTATAGGTGACTTTAAACCATTTCATATCGTTATCCATCAAAATCCATTTTTTTTTCTTATAGGGAGCATGCACGCGGATGATTGGCGGTGGCATTTTTATGACACCGTTAAAGGGTCCGACTGGCTTGGTGATCAGGTAGCACTTGATTATTCAAGTAAAGTAAAAACTTGTCCGTTTCTCTATATTTCTCTTATGTAAAGAGTCCTACTCTTGTCAGTGGGGCAAGTGCCATTGACTTACATTTATTATGTGTATTTAGTAAAGTTGTTTCCTTTTCATTTCTTTTTAATACAATTACATACAATTAACATAATATGAATATAATTTTTCATTATATAAAAACGAACCTATCATTACGATGAGGAATATATTTACTTAGTAACATATTTGATTAATAGATATGAAATAATAAATGGAGCTTTTAAAGAGGCACGTGGAACGTTCTTACTAAAATTTCAAATTTCTGATCGTATTCTCTTTTCCTCGAGAATATGATCCTATTGAGTGGTAAAGTACCTCTTAACTGTAGGCTCCGTTGGATTAGTTGCTACTCGAAATATAATAGATCCTTGACTATGCTATTGGAAGATTGTTCTCATTATAACATTCATTACAAATAACACGGCTTAATATAAGAATATTGTATTAAATTCCATATTCCTCCTATCGTTTAACATGAACCTCTTAAAGTACTTAAGAAAAATAGACGAATTATAGTCATTATACGAATACGAGTCATTAAAACTTTATTTAATATTATTTAACTAAACGCGTAACATTTACTTTAATTTCAGTATAAGCAAAAGTTTATAATTAATATAAAAATAAATTTGTACATAACAAATTAGAAAAATATTTATCTGTAATAATTATGCTCACAGGATTCAATCCATTATCTTACCCGCGAAGCACCTAATTGTGTCTTCGAATTGGAAAACATGGGAATGCCTTTTTCACGAACTGAAGAGGGCAAAATTTATCAAAGATCATTTGGTGGAGGCACTATTAAGAATGGGAAAGAAATTGCCAAAAGGACCTGTGCCGTGGCTGACAGGTATGATTTCTTTTGTAAAATGGGAAAATAACGACTACAAATATTTATCTTCAAACATTTATTAAAAGTATTCATTACTTTTTACCATTTGAAATTACTTATATCTTAGAAGTTAAATTTTCTATCGGTGTGATAGGGAAAATAGATACCAATGATTTTTTTGGTATGTAATGATACTTATCGCTGTAAGAAATAATTTATGTAGCTGTTTCCTAGTCATCGAACTATTAATATAATACTATTAAACAACCAGTGAATTAATATTCCTTACATCTAAGTATCTAATTTAAGGGCATCAAACATACAATACACAATTTTTAACAACATAAATTGCCTAATACATCGAATATAATTTTTATTTTTTAAATTTAATGGTAAAATATAATTTGCTTTGATGGTGTAATAATTTAATTTAAGACGAGAAAGAGCAATTTAAGTATGTCATGGTTCAATGAAAAGATAAATATTTCTTACATCTAAGAAGTATAATTTAAGGGCATATATACACAAAAGCACACATTATTTTTAATAATATAGATTCGCATAGCAACATTGAAGATAATTTTACTTTATCTAATTTCAAGTATAATTTGTATTGAAGATTTTATAAATAAATTTTTAATAACTTCTTTAATACAAGAGGAAGAGCAATTTAAGTGTCATGGTTCTATGAAAAGTCAATAAATATTTATTATATCTAAGAAATATAATTTAAGGGCATACGTACACAAAAGCGCATATTTAATTTTTAAAACATAGATTCGCCCAGCAACATTGAAGATAAATTTATTTTTTCTATTTTAAAGTATAATCTGCCTTGAAAATATTATAATTCAATTTTTAATAACTTCATTTAAACAAGAGGAAGAGTAATTTAAGTATGTCATGGTTTTATGAAAAGACAATAAATATTTCTTATATCTAAGAAATTTAATTTAAGGGCATACGTACACAAAAGCGCATATTTTATTTTTAATAATATAGATTCGCCTAGCAACATTGAAGATAATTTTATTTTTTCAATTTTAAAGTATAACCTGCCTTGAAGGTATAATGATTCCATTTTTAATAACTTCAAAAGTATGTCATGGTTCAATGAAAAGTCAATAAACATTTGTTATATCTAAGAAATATAATTTAAGGACATATATACACAAAAGCACACATTATTTTTAATAACATAGATTCGTCTAGCAACATTAAAAATAATTTTTATTTTTTCAATTGTAAAGTATAATCTGTCTTGAAGGTATTATAAGTAAATTTTTAATAACCTTTTTCACACAAGAGCAGTTTAAGTATGTCATGGTTCTATAAAAGACAATAAATATTTATTATAAATAAGAATTATAATTTAGGGCATGCAATACACAAAAGCACAATTATTATTTTAAATGACTTAAATGTAATGTTATTAGTCTAATGATACCAAAACATAATTGAACTATTTTTAAATGATGATTGTATTGTGGAATTAGGTTTAAAAGTATAGCATTTCTTTTTTTTTTAATTTTTGCCTTATCATTATGAGGACATTTTATAAAGGAACAAGGTTTTTATTACGATGATGATGGCTATGATTATGATGATGAAAAAAAAAATGGTACCGCTGTGCGTCCAATTATCGGGTGTGGTATAAATCTAAAACTCTGCGGTACTTTTCCCCTAATTTTAGTTAATCTTTTTAAGTGAAACAAATTAACGAGATTTTATGATTGGTTAATGAGAACTACATTAGTAATATTTTTCTTACTTAGTCCTTAAAGTTAATAATTTATTTATTTCCATAATAGTCGTCGAGCACAAGATAAATAGCCTTCAGAACCGCATTTAATGGATTATCCCCTACCTCAATAGCCTTAAGCATCATGTTGAGGATTTGGATTACTATTACTGAAAATTCATCTATTATTTCTTTGCGTACTTTTTCCTCGCCTGTTGGGCTGGGCTCGCTAGTTGCGCTGGTCGGAGCGTTGGTCTGGAACGATGAGCTGGCATGGGTGGGCTTATCAGGATTTCGTTTGCCCTTACGGCCACGTCTTTTTTTATTTGATGCTTCAATACCGTTGCTTAAACGCTCATTACAAAGAATAGAGTCGTTAGTAGCGCCCCATGTTTTTGCAACCGGTTTATCAAATTTCAGATCCTCGCCAAAAGTTTTTTTGGGAGTAGGAAGAGGCGGGAACACCTGACTTGTATTTGAAAGTTGAAAGTCCGACTTATTTTCCAATAATATAGTCCACCCATCCTTTTCTTTTTCTTGTTTTATGTCTTCTGTTTCTGTAGGCGCCTCGTCACGTGTTTCTTTCTCTTCTTCTATCCCTGGTAAAGAGTTTTTGTGATCATTTTCTTCAGTATCTTGAAGATTCTCATCTTCAAATGTTCGATGGAGATAACATTGTGCTTCTGTGGATCTCCAGTCCTCTATCATCACCTCAGACATAAGCAATAATTCATGAGTTGCAAATAATCGGATAAGTTCTTCTTCGGTCATGTTATCGAGTTCAACGTAATAAAGATACTCCCCTCGTCCACTCATATTAACAGGTCCCACAAACTGTACTGGAAAACCTCTTGCCTGTAGAGCATTTTTTATCTCAGTAATAGGAGTCCCAAAAGGCAGCCCCCTAATACCTACGTTAATCGGTAATAAGTAAGATGATGCATGGCTACCCCAGGACATCGCAGGTTCTATTTCTGATAAATCTAAGAGATAACTCCGGACTATCAGGTATTCGTCTATAGTTCTTGGCAAAAATTGAATATTGGACCCATATGTTCTGGCGTTAAGTTTATATCCGAGGTTTTGACACATTACCCGAAAATGATACGTCCAATTTGGAAGGCTTTTTATTATAAATGTATATAGTCCATCTGAATCAATTTGCGGTTCGCCCAAAAATGTGGGGAATAACGGGGACCACACCAAACTATCCAAATCAACAGCAGTACTTGCGTATGATGTCATAGCCAAAGATGCAGGCGTTGGCGTGATTAACGTGGTCACAGCATCGGCTGGACCAATAACTGACTCCGGAGTATTGGCGGGCGTACTATTACACTCGGCAGCTTCTGGTATTTTTAGCGTTAAGTAATCATGAATTTTTAAGTTATCGCTCGAGCCAACTGTGTATGATGTAGACGAATCTAATTGCGATAATTTTAATTCTTGCCCCATCCTGGGATCCACATTCGGTCTCCAGATTGTATCAGAAGGCACATCTAACAGCCGGGTTTCTTCCTGAGTGGAGACCACGGTCACCGGAGCAGGAGTTTGACGTTTTGTTTTTTTACGACGGGATTTCGATTTGATTTTCGGGATAGCGCCTCGGTTCGTTGGTTGTACTTGATCCATCGTACTTTTTTTAATAACTTCAAAGTTCTCAGTCACTTAACGGAACACATGCTACCACACGCGTAGAGCCGTAAAAAAGAGTGGTGTCGGTTGTAATACTAACACTGATATGAAGTTTGCTTTTGGACGCGAGCATTTGTTGATGGTTGAACTTCACATATTAAATTAGAGTGCAGGTCCTATCGCCCTGAACGTCTGGCGCACACTGAATGTTTATAATAATGACAAAATTTGCTCCTACTAAAAATTTACATGTTATAATAATAATGCCATCTAGTATATAAATGTCATACCAATAGACTTCTTTTCTCATGATCGGTTAGTCGTTTTTTTTTATTTTATTGCTTAAATCAAGAATATAAAATTTTAGAATAGCGCTTTAAATATTGTGAAAATGTTTTGAAATAATAAATAATATTTTAAACATTACCTTTGAAAATTTTTACGTAACATTTTTTTTAATTATTTAAGAAAAAACACAGAATAAAGCACGATAGTGAAACTAATTTACAAAGACCAAAAAATTTGATTTATATTGGTTATTTATAACTTATTTTTTCGGTACTGAAATAATATCCAAATGATATAACTAATTCAGTACCATCTATTGGGAATACAGAAAAATCAAATAATTGTTTTTATTCATTTTACTAATCGTTTTAATTCATTGTAATATTTGATAAATAATTATACAGAAACAAAAAAAATAATTTTATAATCCACATCTATTAAAATCACTTTTAAATATAATAATCATGACCGCGACATCCTATCAACAATTAACTTAACTACTACTGTTAACAGTTGCAATGATTGAATTTGTTCTAAAATGTCGCTAGATGGCTCTTTAAACGTAATGATTTATCGTTTGGAAACGACAGTACTGATTATTATTTTCACTCCTTTATGAATAAATAGATGAGCGCAGCCGATTGAGTGTAGACGAGAGGCTTTAGCTATTAATTTGAACATTGCGATGCCCTATAATCGGGTTTGGCACAAAGCGCTGCTTTCAAAGCTGCCATCTTACGGACTTCCTGACAAATTGTGTAAATGAATCACCAGCAATCTCTGGAACAGAAAATATTATAACCGTTATTGACACAGTACTATCCCACACCCGTAAAAGCTGGTGTTCCAAAAGGTTGTGACACCTACACTGTTTATTCTGCATATCAATGACATGGTGCAAATTTTCAGTATACATTGCTATGTGGATTATAGAACTGCGGACGCCCTTTACACCGGCCACGCCCATAAGTTTCGGGAATGCTATGATGAGTGCCGAAAGAAAGTTGTGTCCGAAGTTGAGACTTTATTATACAGTCTGCGATTAGGGACGACTAAACTTAGTCAATTTCAACCTCAGAAAGACCCAAGTTTGCGCGTTTACCACCGAAAAAATCCCTTTGCCGTTTACCCTCATTTTGCCAACATTTCGCTTACCCTATCTTCCAGTTTCCATCGCTGGGCGTACGCACTTCAGTACCAGCATCTTCCATTTGATCGCTTATAACGGAGAGAAACTCGAATTGTAAGCGATCGGGTTTTTTCCGATCGACTTAATACTCTGATTCTGCAGAGGGATATTGCATCCCTCTGCATTTTAAATAAATTTTACGACGGGGAATATTCTGAGGAAATTGTTTAGAATAATTTCAGCCGCCGTATTCTTCCATCGCAGTACACAACACCACACCAAATTCCATCGTCACCATCTGGATGATTCGCAATTTTACCACTCACGACTACCCTGTGGAATCAGTTTTCGCCTCGATATTTCCGGACCTATAACCTGTAGGTGCCTTCAAGAAAAGAACATACTTCTTAAAGTTAGGCAAAGCGAGTTGCGACTCCCCGAGTGTTGCGGTTGTCTATGGGCGACGATGATCACTTTCTGATGATCAGGTGAACCGATCGCTCGCTTAACTTACAAATTTAAAGTCGTTAATTATATTATTGTATAACAATATTTTACTTTAAAAGGAGATAGCTGTGGCTAATTTTTATATCCAATAATGTAAAATTGACTAAGGACAATATCGCAATGGTGCATATATTAAATTCACACGTTAATAGACAATCGTACCGATACACATTTTTTTTTAATTTAACCATTAGCTCATGTCCTGCATACGAATAAGCAGAACTACTTAATGTTTAAATTGAAAGGTTCGTGAAGAAATTACACTTCTTATGTGACAATAATTATTTAATAACTGAAACACTGTGTAAAGTTATTTCGACGTGAATACTAATTCAATTTGTATTATATGCAGAACTGGACACTCTTTGTTACACACCGTCTATGGTTTCTGTAGCAAGTATGAAAGTGTGGATTTTTATCACGAATACTTCGTACTCGACATCCTCATGCAAGATGGACAGGTTGTTGGTGCTCTCGCCATAAACATGGATGATGGCTCCTTACACAGGTTTTTATTTGTGTAATGTATTCCACGTATTTGATATTACTTGATTTCACAGTAATTTGAATTAGTTATTTCATATACACATTCTTAGTTTCTTTAGAACATCTGTTTTCTCTAATTAGTGAAATCACTTGGCTAAGTGGACATGTAATATGAAATGGTTGAAAATGATCCCTGCTCTTCTAACATTAAATATTTTTATTTAAATTACTCTTTTTATTTTATTTCAATACTACATCAAGCATTTTCCAAACCTAGACAAATACCACCAGGTAGAAATACATCATCAAGTTAGTCTTCGTTATACAGATAGCCAAAATTTTGAGTTTGCCCGTTTTCTTACATTACTAATGACATTATGTTCTGGTAATGTAAAAATATCTATTTTTAGATTCCAGGCCAGGAACACTGTCATCACTACAGGGGGGTACCCCCGCATGTACTTTTCTTGCACAGCTGCGCACACGTGCACAGGCGACGGTTGTGCCATGTTCACCAGGGCTGGTTTTCCTTTGCAAGACATGGAATTTATACAGTTCCATCCTACTGGTGAATAACTCTTTAAAATTGTAGAGTGTAGTAACTGCATTACCACTAATATACAATTAAGCCGCTTTTAAAGTTGAATACCTAGACTGTCACCATACCTAGTCTATTTATAAGTTTGTTACTAATGAAAATGCATTTTTCTTATGAATTTAACGTTACTAAAACTTATACCTACATATTTATTAGTCTCAGCAAAAAAACAAAAAATTCTATTCGAAAAGGCCACATTTGGCTTTTAAACAAACCTTTAATCTATCTGGCCAAGAATCTATAGATTTAAGCACTGTTTATGACCAGACTAGTTATGTTTGTATTCCATGTAAAAAAATAAAGTCCCTAGTAGTAAATTTTCTTGAAATAATATTTGAAGATAACTAATACAGAGAGTTAACCATCGGTTATAGTTTACCTATGTACAATAATATATAATTAAGATTAATATAATAAAGATTTCTACAGACTGTCAGCAGTGATATGAATCACTATTTTGCAAAATTCATCGAGTTAAATCGAAGTATACTTTTGTCTTCGGCCCATAGCTCCAACCCTACCCGCCCGCCTAACCATATTCAACGGGTCAAACGATGACGTAATCTTGTTTGCAACTCTATATTTTTATTATTGTAATTAATTATTATATTTAATAATGATGTAAGATAGTATCGGTCCTAGCAAACTCCATCTACGGCGAAACGTTACAGGTATGTATGGCTCCGGATGCCTGATGACTGAAGGATGTCGCGGCGAAGGCGGGTACATCGTGAACAACAAAGGAGAACGATTTATGGAGAAATATGCACCAAAAGCTAAAGATCTTGCTAGCAGAGATGTCGTCTCCAGGTCGATGGCAACAGAAATCCGTCAAGGTGATTGAAAAACTGTATCTCTTATGTATGATGGAGAGATTATTGATTTTTAGCCCTATGCACCTGATGACTTTTTCGGTTGCACTACGCTAATGCTCTAGTAACTCGAATAAAGCAAGTCTATAAAACAAAATTTAATTTGCTAATTTCTGCTTTGTTTAATCGCATATACTACGACTAAAAAAACAATCTTAACCCGATTCGCCTATACATGTGACATCTTCAGGAAATATCACGGTTTCGACATTTCGACGTTGATTAAATAAATTAGCAAAGTAATATTTGTTTCATTGTCATGGACTTGTGCAAAGTAGTGCTTGAATCAATAATTTATAAGTGTACAAGTCTTATAGATAAAATAAATTGGATTTATATAGAGATTCAGATAGTGTTACATTTTAATATTTTATATTTAAATGCATCTAAAAAATAATATCCCTTACATATTTCGTGATGCCGCACGATATATCACGATGACTGCGAGGGGCCACTCGAGCACAAACTGCTCTTTATTGTGTTGTTTTTGTCTGTGTTTTAATACATATTTTTTAATTATATCTGTGCTGCTTGGCACAGGCCTCTAACCGTTTCCACGGTTCTCTTGTTTGTCCCTGCCCTTATCTATGTTTTCTTACAGGAAATGAAGCTACAACGTCCACCCATCTTTTCATCTATCTCTGTTTTAATTCTACTTTATAGAAACATAAAAAATTACACAAATCAGAATCTATAATTTAAGTTCCTCCGTAGTGCAGTGGTTTACCCACTTGCCTTGTAGCGCAAAAATCTCGGGATAGATCCCCGGGCAACAGTAGTGGAGTCTTGATGGTCGTTGGGTTTGGCTAGTTAGTAAAATCGGTATCGATCCGCCAAAACAGCAATGTTGTATTCCAGTAGTAATGCATATGAGAGCCAGAAGTATTCTGGGCAAATACGCTTTACCATATACGGCCTCATTGTCACTTAACATCAGGTGAAATCTAGATAGCATAGCACATAAATGATACAGCATATGTAATATAGAGTAGTGTACATTTATGTAACCATATTAAATTTAATTCTGTTCTCTGTCAGTGACTCGAATTTTTTTTTCTTCAAGTTCTTTGAGATAAGATCGTTGAATAGTTTGATTTCTTTAAAACTAAGAATTTATAGTTTCGGTAATTTGTTGGTAATTATCGGGAAACTGTACAAAAAAGTTTTAAATAAAAATATAGACAATATCAAAAAATTTTACTTTACCTACTAATAATTAGTATGAACTTGAACATATTACGTATATTAAAATGCATAACTTTCACGGTGTAATTATAATCCGTAAAGTAAATTAAAATATTCGATTAATATTTCCAACGAATATGTTATATTAGGACATCTATTGTTACTATAAATTACAGGACGCGGGGTGGGGCCGAAGAAAGACCATTTGTACCTGCAGCTGCACCACTTGCCCGCTGAAGTGTTGAGAGACCGTTTGCCCGGCATCTCGGAAACAGCATACATCTTCACCGGTGCCGACGTCTACACGCAGCCCGTGCCTATCATACCCACGGTTCACTACACAATGGGAGGAATACCGATCAACTACAATGGAGAGGTGGTTATCCCATATTTTACCCAAAATAGATTTCATCGATTGATTACGGTACGAAACCCTTCGCAGAGTGAGTCCAACTTGTACTCGGCCATGTATAAATATTTATGTTTATATGAGTAGTTTATACCAATTTTATTGATTAAGGTGTATTGTTTAAATCGGGACCGCCGGGGTTTTCAGCTTTAATATTGATCCCGCCGCTGACATTAGCCTAAAATAAATGTAGATAAAAAAACATTTACTCCGAGGATGGGGTTACACAACCAGAAATTCACATTATTTTCTTAAGTAACAATTAACCCGTAGACGTTGAAACATGCTCGCCATAAAACTCGTTCTCATATATAACTAACTGCCGGACCACACTAATACTGTTATAGCGGCAAATGGATATGGAGGACAGTTTCGAAAGAACCCTATCACAAACCACATACGTAGAAGTATGTACATAGCCACTGCGCCACGAAAGCAGTAAACCCCTCTTCCTTTGAATAAAGGCAAATTAAGTTTAAATGAACATACAGCATGTTTCATTGTATACAGTTATGCAATTTAAATTTAACCAACCAAATAGATGATTTGAAAAAAAAACTCTTAATCTATGGCTTAACCCGATCTTCATTATAAGAGATTTCATAAACAGATTTCACAGGAATATAATTAAATACTAAGACTAAATTAGAAAGAAAATTATCAAAACGGAAATTTTTAAAAGTAAAGATTGAAACTGGCAACATACGTCACCAACATAATCATCATTTTTATGAAGTAATCCATCCGTATTTGATTACTTTGATTACATGAACACGTCTTAACTCCTGTGATCCAATAACGATGGGGCCTTAACAAAGTGCATCCTGCGTCCCGTTCCGTTGGCAAATGTAAATGGTTTCTCTGATATCTTCAATTTGTTTTTTTTTTTTGTATTTACTTTGTGAAAAATATTCAAGTAGACCGACATTTTAATAAGAAAAAAATGTAAGAAACTTGCCGGTCTTATAATAATCGTGAGGGTGGACCAAGGATGTTGAACTCGAATATAGAAGTATGAATTTCATTGTAGACCATTACTATAAACAATCAGAACACTATTTTAAAACTTTACTAACTGGCAACTTATTACAAAAAAACTATGTCACGTCACTACTATTTTATTATTAAAACAGGAAGTGACGTATTCTAAGAATACATCAATAGATTTAACACTTATTGACATTAAACTTTAAACATGTTTTTTTTTATTACTTTATGTACCATTTAAAAATTTATAAAATTACTAGAATTATAATAACATGAATTCCAAGAATAGTATTTTCTTTTAAAAAAAGCGGACTCGACTAAACACAACAAATTTTCTTATACCTAATCCAGCCATAAGTTACGGTACAAATGAAAATGCATTTTTTTATGAATTAATTCTTGCTTACTTACTTTTTACTTCACTTGCACGGCTGAGCGTGTATACGTACACAGGTAACGGTTGTTTTTTTATTGACAGGGCTGGTTTTGCTTTGCTTTGGAATTCATACAGAGCCATCTTACTGGTGAATAATTCTTTAAAATTGTAGAGCGTAGTAACTGCATTACCACTAATATACAATTAAGCCGCTTTTAAAGCTGAATACCTAGACTGTCACCATACCTAGTCTAGTCATAAGTTTGTTACTAATGAAAATGCATTTTTCTTATGAAGTAATGTAACGTTACTAAAACTTATACCTACATATTTATTAGTCTCAGCAAAAAACAAAAAATTCAATTCGAAATGGCCACATTTGGCTTTTAAACAAACCTTTAATCTATCTGGCCAAGAATCAATAGATTAAAGCACTGTTTATGACTAGACTAGTTATGTTTGTATTCCATGTAATAAAATAAAGTCCCTGGTAGCAAATTTTCTTGAAATAATATTTGAAGTAACTAATACAGAGTGTTAACCATCGGTTATAGTTTACCCATGTACAATAAAGATTTTTACAGAATGTCAGCAGTAACACGAATCACTATTTTACAAAAGTTCTGTTTCAAATTAAAATACATTTTTTTATGATGTAATGTAACATAACTAAAACTTCTATCTACATATTTATTAAAGTCTCAGCTAAACATAAAAAAAATATTATATTCTAAATGGCTACATTTGGCTTTCGTACAGGCCTTTAATCTGTCTGGTCACAAATCTGGTAGATTTACGCAGTTTCCAAGGGAAATTTCGTCACTGGCTGCTGCAAAGATTTTTTAAGAGACTTAATGGGTCGGTGTCCTTTAGACAGTCCATGTCCTCTAAAACTGACCATTATTTGAAGTCTAAAAGGGTTGAGATCAAGGCTCGATAAGAGCCAGTCTT
>DWQX01003274.1:0-18376 GCA_018245475.1 Pharmacophagus antenor
ATATATATATATATATATATATGTGTGCACATGTACACATATATAACAAGTAGTAGAATAAAAATAAATAAAAATAATGGAAACAATCGCTACTAAAAGCTGCTGATGTTATATTACATAAATTGCTGTTAATTAACAATATTTTGTATATTTATTATAAAATGCATAATTATAACTCTTACGGATTTGCTGTCTGTCTATTATATAGTTTATACTCATTTTAGTTGACACTTGACGCCGCTGATACCTTCTTCAAGTAAAATATGGTCAGCAAAAGTGCAAAGCGATTTCTTCAAAGTTTTAATGAATTTAATATTTCATTCCGAAATTGTAAGTATAGATATTTATTGTTTGTTAAATTTAAAAACTATATTTTTTATAACTGACATAATATAACAATTTTAATTTAATTCCGTAACAAGTGGTAAGTTTTTTATATTCCCTACAAATAATTTTTACGAATTGTAATTATTTTAATTAGCTTTAGTTTTAATAGATGCCTTATATAATCCAGATCAATTTTAAGTGATTATGAGAACAAACACTATTACCAAGTTGTATTTTTCTGTATATATTTTTTTCGTATTATAATAAATGTATTTTTTAATTTTAAAGTTGCAAAGTTAAAACCGTTTTACATCTGGATAAATAAAAAAATCGTGATGCTCTATATTATTAATTATGAAAAAACTATCATGTAACTATAAAAAACAATTAAATCACAATTAATTCAAAAATCTCTGAATGTTGTAAATTTATTGTAAATAGTTTTAAAAATATTTAGCATATTTTACACAAGATGTTTCTATTAGACTATAAAATAAAAGAGAAAAAGTTGTGATTTATGTGTTGCTTCAAAGTTTTCTGCAATGATTGCTCATTCCTTTAACAGTAAGTTTTAGTATTTATAACAAATTATAAAATTTGTTACAATTAAATTGGTGTACAACAAATTTAAATTCCATTAAAATCTTCTACACACACATAATAAGTACATCCATAAGGTACAAAAGTAAATTAATGTTAATGAATGATGATTGTCAATTGTTCACAATTTGTCTTTCAACTGAAAATACATGGTCTTGAATTCTTTTTAACCTATATTTAGACATGTAAGTAAAGTAGTTACAGAATCTTTTATATATTAGATTATATTAATTTTTAAGAAAAAAGTTGTGTAACTTAATTCACATTACTAAGTTATACATAAATTTCATTTAATATAACAAGTAACAATGTTTAGATGGTGTGGCAAAAAGGGTTGTGGCTTCGAAACCTGTTGTTGAAATGGATGGAGATGAAATGACACGTATTATATGGGAAAAAATTAAGGAGAAGCTAATTTTCCCTTATGTCAAGGTAAAGATTAAAAATTAAATAGTTGACTTTTTAGTCAGAAAATAAAAATTATTTAGAGGTTATTTATATTTAACCTTCTTTATCGTGACTTCATTGTTTAATCTGAGCAATAAACAGTTGTATGAGATGAAAATTTAAAAAATAAATAATTTTATCTGTAATTTATGTATTGTATTGTCTTTCACTGTCTATTGCAAATATTGGATTATTATTGTTTTTAACAAAGTTAACTCATTACTTATTAATAGTATAATATCTAGTATATAAATTACAGTTTCTTTAAATTTAAATATTGGAATTTGAGTCTTTTCATTTTCATTAAATTATTTTTTAATCATTCATCTTTGTCATTGTTACTATTATTAGTTTATTTTTTGTTTATTAGCTATAATCTTAACATTATTGTTCAGGGAACTGTTTCACTGGGCTAACTTATTTTATTACTTTAGATTGAGCTATAATTTTTAATGTACCATTTTTAAATAAAGTAGCATACATATGGATGGGGCGGGGGAAAGTGATCAATGACATTTAATAAATAACTATCAGTATATAAAAAATAGCCAAGTGTGTGTCGAACTCGCAACGAAGATTTTCGTACAGTATAAACAGCGTTTGTAGACAAGGCGAGCAAAAAGTTGTAAAAGTTATTAACTAATTATAGCCTCTCACTTATTAAATAATGGGAAAAATGCCATTGACAGTCAACATATTGACCTGATTTAAGTATTGAATTTGTTTATGTTTGAGTAATTTTGATAATATTATATGTTTATTAGTATCACAAATTCATAATCTGCGAAAAATATAAGATTCTGCTTCTTAAGGTTCATGACATAGAGCCTGATAACAGACGGACAGACAAACGGATGACGGTAGGCTCAGTAACAGCGTTCCGTTTGTCATCTTTTGCATACGGAATTCTAAAAAAGATTTAAAAAGTTAAGCTATGTGAATATTTAATTTTGCGATATTTGTCAAAATCTGAATTGGTGTCTATCAATTGATATTTTTTACTTAAAAAGTCCTTTTAAATTTTTGAGAAGAGTGCACATTGGGATAATTAGATAATAGTTTTATTACCAATTATTAACTATGCTATATATGGCTGCTACAATTCGTGAAACCTGTTGTCTGTTGCTTTTTTGGGTGACAAGAGGAAACAACTTCAAGTTCTTGTTATTATATTAAGATCTCGGGAACAGGCTTTCATTGATTTGATTAATATAAGGATCGGGACGGTGAGTGAGTTTTTTCGAACCCATTTGGCTAGCTATAAATCAATGTCAAACTTTCGACATAATAGCATTGTTGGGTTCCAGTAGTCAAACACGAGAGAGCCAGAGCTTTTTGGGCTATCATGAACTACATACGGTCTAATCGTCAGTTAACATCATGCTTCAATTGAAGTCAAATGTTAGCTTATTGTCGATAACAGAAAACAGTAGGTACCTATCACTATTATTATCGCGCCAATCGCAGAAATATCTTGTCGATACTCGATATCGTCATTGTATTTTTCGCTAATGAGAGCATGCTTATATATAAATAACTTAGTGTATCTAAATTCATATTCTTTGTAAGATATTTTTGTACACGGCAATAATTTATATTTTCACCATGTTAAAGAGCATGTTCCTGAATGATATTTTCTCATTCTTTTTAGTTTTATTGAATTAGATCCAGCTTTTGTTTGTTTCTTTTATAATTTGCCTACTTATGTTAAAATTTATTAATCTTGATGTAAACTTGAATTTACTATGTAGTAATTTTTGGGAAATTTTAAACAATATCAACTTCTTTAAATTAATCGTTAAATTAAATTTTTCTTTCTACTTTATGTATGCTTAACACGCAAGGAGCGATTCTTTATTTATCTTATATGTATCACAATGTGTAACCAGTGGCAGTGCTTCCATACAAGAATCTACTACCTACATAATATTAATCTGTCGCCATAACAGCCCTGTTTTATTCTGGCAATTGTAAATATAAGAGTAAGGTTACTATTTATGGCCTGATCGTCCCTACACAAAGTGAAATTGAGGATAAATATTAGTCAGGCATTTTACAAAATATAAAAATATGCTAGTGTCAGAATATACAATAATCATGTTTTTTATATTCCACTTACACTCCCACATGAAAACTGGTTTATGAGACGAAATTGCTCTGTTCATTTTTTGGCGTCAACAGCAAGGTTATTGACTTGAAATATTGTATTTGTATCAATAATATGGTTATTTAAAACAAGCGATAACGTATTAAGTTATACGCGGTATATATGGCTGTAAGTTTATCGAGAGTTTAATAGATCAATGCTTACTGACTGGAATGTAGTATCTTATCAATTTGTAAATGGTGCATATTTACCTTATACTAAACGATATATAGGTTAGAATCAGTGGCACTACCACTACATAAGCCCAAAAGCCCACCAAACTCGAATGTTCATTATAATTACCATATTATCTGGTCTTGGCACTATTACGAAGATACAAAAAGGGAGATATTACATGATATAGTGATAAATTATTATGCAAATATGTATTTAAACGTTTGGGTATGTCCTTCAGTTACGCCTCTGACTAGAATAGTTTGTATTTTTTAATTAATAGACTCTACCTCCGTGCCGCAGTGGCTTACTTCGTGACATGGAAATTCCGGGTTCGATTTTTGAGGCATGTGAATAATGGAGTGTGGATGTTGGTTAGAATTTTCGCAAACCGCCTGATTAGCTATCACCCTCGATGTCAAACTTCCGCTGTATTTTACGCGAGCGTGCTTTACTATCCACGGCCTCATTGTCACTTCACATCATGAGAAATAGAGGTCAGGTTAACCTATTGTCGATAAAAAAAAACACAATTTATAGTATGTTATGATTGCACGGTAGTTTTTAGTGACAGGAAAATTTTTGACAAAAATCTTTTAAAGATAAACGAATAGGAAAATTAAATCCATAAAAAGTGATTTTAAGAGTAAATTAAGTTTATCCGACTACAAAAGTCACAAATAATATGCTTATATTTGTCCCCGCCCCCGTAGCACTCATCAATGTTAATAATTTAATTATTTAAGTGTTTAGGGAGTTATTATATCAAAAAACTCATTGATATTGTTATAGTAGATTGTAAATTTTATGTAAAATTAAACAAAAAAAGTACACGAATTTGCGGTAAGTGGCTCATAAATTTTAAAATATGTTTCCTGCAGAGGTTATCCCAAGGAGCTATAGAATGGGTTTATTAGAAAGGGCTTGATTAGGTTATCGCCATGTAGTCAAAACGCTAGTTATTAGTCTGATATTTACAAGAATTCCTAGGCTACGGTACTCGCTCACTATCATGGGAATCGTAAGCATTTTTGCCACCTTACCAGTTATAAAAATGAAACAATTAATTTATAATGCGCGTACCAATAATTATAATATAATGATATTATGGATAATTAAAAAGAGATTATTATTATTAAAGATTTTAGAGTCATTAAACTACCATTTCTTTTTATTTTTACCCGCAAGAGCAGTTGAAAATAAACTCGTTCAAAACCGGACTGACCGATACATTGTCCTGTTTCTGTAAGAGTCTTTAATAATCAGATGGAACGGTGTAGTACACAGCTTGTTTTTAGTTGCACTGTAAAACTGCTTTATGTTATTAGCCGCTACGTCCAAAGTTCCGCTTAATACCTTATTGACAGAGGACTGTAAAGATGTCTGAAATTAAGTAAAAGCATACACAAAATAAATGTTCAGAATTAAAGTTAAATATCATCAATGTATATAAACAAAAGTATAAAAATCATTTTTTCGTCAATAGTCTGGCCAACAATAAAGCAAGAATTTGTATATCTTACATTAAATTTTGCTCTAACGTAAATATTTTATACTATTTGTTTACGTACGCAGTTAATTGTTACGTTTTAATGTAAAAATAAGGTCGAATCGTTGTAAATTAAAATTAGTAGATATCATTTATCTGTGTAGTTATTGTTACATATATGATTTAAGGTCAAATTGATATACGCGTATGCGCCACGATATATCTAGTGGCTCGCTCCGCCCCCGTATGGGATAATATTTACTACTTTATAAAAACGATATGATAATAATTATTTATTGTAACTTAACTCATGACGCATCCATGAGAAGATGTAGCGAGACGACTCCAAGTAGAGTTCGCGGTAATTAAATAGAAGTTAAATCCAGATTTTTATTATCATTTCGGGCATGACAAACTTGTTTGATTGTAACTGAATTTAATAATATTTATAATTTTATCTTTTTATAAATGATACTATCGTGCATTGTACACAAGAAAATTTACCTACTAAATAATCTTCTAAAATATGTAAATTGTTCAGTACATTACTTAATTTGTGTCAATCATGTGCCTAATGGTTTATAGATCGTTTTATAAAGTAAGTGTCGTGGTAATATGCAATTACAATATAGCATTGCATAGAAAAAATATATCTTAATTGTAAAGAAAGTATCATGATTTTAAAGCAACACCATTATCAAATTCATAAAGTTGCTGGTACAAAGGTAATGCGAAACGTGTTTTACAATTTCATTGCATATCAGTTTCTCTTTTAGTTGGAGTGCCTATACTACGATTTGGGTCTGCCTCACCGAGACGCCACTAATGATCAGGTCACTGTAGACGCCGCTCACGCCATCCTCAAGCACAATGTGGGTATCAAGTGCGCCACAATCACACCAGATGAACAAAGAGTTGAAGGTGATGGAATGTCCAAAGAAAATATAATTTAACCCCTTTAGTGCCGCGCGACAACGGATGCCTGTGCGAAGATAATCGCAGGCATGTAGTGAATTTACAAGTGCAAGGAAAAATTGTGGTAAAATGTAACCAAAAAAAAAACGATATTTAAGATATTCAAAATTCCGCCTACAGTGGGAATAAAAGGAGAATAATTTCATGCAAAAAAAAAAATCATAACGCTTTCTAATACTAATTGAAACAATTACAAAGTTCAACGTCAACAGTTTTCAAATCCTGACTGCTAAGAGAGACTATCTGCTCTTTGACACAGTTAAGAAAAAATTAATGAAAGATTTTAGTCTCGCCGCACCGATGAATGATGTGGCATGTAGCCTATCAGATAACTATTATAACCCGATAGGAATTAGGGCCCTAAGAAACCATGCTGTGTTGAGTTTCTACCTTATCGCATAAGCGTATACAGTGCTTCCGAACCAACCAGCAACAAACACCAATTAAAAAAATATATTAACGATTTATAATTTATGTAATAATAATTTGTCAAAATATTTTACGTGTTAAACTTATTAATTAACACAGCTTTGTTAGAGGTTTTTTAAATACGTCTGTTAAATAAGTACGTTTTGGCATAATTTGCTGTAATCGCAAAGTATTATTTAACAGAATGGTGTTCATTTTCCTGATCACTTTATCGTATGCAAGCTTGTGTTACTGTCTTTGTGATTTTAGTTTCAAAGTGTGGAGTTTGTAGGAAAAGTTATGGGCTTTTTTTTTAAAGATATAGCCGAGGATGATGATGGTGGAAGATGCTCGCCTAATGTACTTTGGTTCTCACATGTATTATTGTCGGAACACAGCAATGTTGATATGACGGCAGGTTGACTTTGAGGGTAGTTGCTAGTCAGGCGGGTTGGAAAAATCTTCCACCAATCAGATACACTAATCTCGTGGGCCCGGTATTGAACCCAAGCCATTCAAGTTACAAAGCAAGCGGTAAACCACTGAGCATCGGAGGCGGTCAAAATGTAAGTTCTTAAAACGATGGTTTATATTTTGTTTTTGCAGAATTTAAGTTAAAGAAGATGTGGTTGAGTCCTAATGGTACAATCCGAAACATTCTCGGTGGCACGGTTTTCCGCGAGCCTATCCTATGCAGGAGCATTCCCCGCGTAGTTCCCGGGTGGAGCAAGGCTATCGTCATTGGTCGTCACGCGCATGGCGATCAGTACAAAGCGCAAGACTTCGTGATATCACAACCCGGCAAGGTGACCATTTCACTATTGTAATTACTACTATTGATACTATTGTAATTTGACTGTCTCAGTGATGCATGGTTTACCTGCTTGACTTGTAACGCTTAGGTCCCGGGTACAATTTTATGGGCCACAGGAGTAGTAGAGTCTGGATTGTGGTATGATATTTTAAATCCTTCTGGTTAGTTACTACCCTTGATTTTAATCTGACATTATAACAGCTTTGGTGCGATCCGGCAGACATACATGTGAGATCCAGAATTATTTTAGGCGAACACGTTTCACCATCTAAGAACTCATTGACATATAACATCAAGTAAAATAAGGTCAAGTGTTAACCTATAAACGATAATTAAACATTTAATCTGTTTCAATTTCAATTCCACCTATATTAATAAGATATCTGTTATACCTTTTATTTTACACTACTGAACGAATCTCGACTGCGCAGTAGATAAGGATACAGATACATACAGGCCTCCTCTAATATTTTTTAGCTGTGACCTGCTGTGTATGTCTTATTATATTAACGATTACTCATTATAGGTTGAGCTGGTCTACACTAAAGCAGATGGAACTACGGAAAAGCATTTGTTATACGAGTTCAAATCTCCAGGAGTAGCACAAGGAATGTATAATACAGATGAATCCATTCAAGCTTTTGCACATTCAAGTTTTCAAGTGAGTTTTAATTTTATGTTAATAATAATATAATATATGGTTCTTAAATTCAACGTTTATGTATTATTATAAATATATTATTTTCTATAAAATAAACAGGTAGCTTTACAAAAGAAATGGCCGCTCTACCTTTCCACGAAAAACACAATTCTAAAGATATACGATGGTCGTTTCAAGGATATCTTCCAAGAAATATATGAGAGGTAAACTAAGTAATAAAATTACTATACAAATATCTGCAACATGTTTTGGTTAACAATTTATTTATTTCTCACCTTTTAATTAAATTCAGATTTGCTGAATAACGTATATAAAATTCATTAACACGTATTCAGATAAAACGAATCACGCAAATGTAGCGAATTACACTATATCTGTATCGAAATTTTAAATATCCACACATTCATTACTTAATAATTACGTGGTCTTTATTGATAGAATGAACACTTGCTTAATATGATATAGCGCTTATTTACTTTCAAGCGTGAAATTATAAAATTATTTGGCTAAAGAGACGTGTAAACTTTTCAACAAATATCTATAGTGGATCAGAGCAAATTTTAAATTGCACTGACTGATAACTATAAGTCATTGGTAATATGTAGCACTTAAGTTGAACGTATTACTCATCTCATATTTTATAAATATAAAAATTACATACAGCACATATAAGAAGCAGTTTGAAGATGCGAAGATATGGTATGAACATCGGCTAATAGACGACATGGTGGCGCAAGCCATCAAGAGCTCAGGCGGTTTCGTATGGGCCTGCAAAAATTACGATGGCGACGTGCAGTCCGATGTCGTCGCTCAGGTCAGTTTATCATATATCATTTTATTTACCATATTTAAATAACAATAACGTATTTTATTATCATTTTTTTTAGAAATATATATTTAAAAGTGGTTTGTTACTTTTTAACTGATGTTAAGTGACAATGAGGCCATATATAGTACAGCGTATTCGAATAAAATAAAATCTGGCTCTCATGACTGTCGAAACAAAGCAATGCTATTATAGCGACAGATTGACATTGAGGGTTATAGCTAGTTAGCTGCCACGGAGAAATAAACATAAAGTCATACACATACAGGGATATGGATCCTTGGGCATGATGACGTCGGTGCTGATGTGTCCGGACGGGCGCACGGTGGAGTCGGAAGCGGCCCACGGCACGGTGACGCGCCACTACCGCATGCACCAGCAGGGAAAGCCCACCTCCACGAACCCGGTCGCTTCCATCTACGCGTGGACCCGCGGTCTCATGCACCGCGCCAAGCTCGACTCTACGCCTGACCTGGAGCGTTTCGTTCTAGCACTCGAAGAGGTAACAATTAGCTATGTATATCGAGGGCTTACAATTCTTAGTAGATGTGTATCATATCTCCTTTACTACTTTGTAAAGCTCATATATTACGTATAAATAATGAGAAAACTAAAAATTACCAACTAAATGTGTTTTATAATATAATAACTTCGTTATAATCTCACGGCTTGCTTATGGTGTAATAACAATTGATGCGATCAGTCATTTAGGTCGGTTGGTCCTAATATAGAAAGATCTGCTGTGCAAAGGAATTCCATCTACATAGAGTGGTTTTACACCAAATTAATATTTTATTAACAAAACTTATTATAATAACTTGAAATATTTATTGTAACAATTTAATGCTAGCATTATATTTTCAGTTGTTTCTGATAGCAGAAAATTATATAATGCATGCATATCTTAATAAATTAATGCAGTATAAGTCGACTTATCAAGCGAATCTGGGCCGTCACACATGAAGGATTATTTACCTACATACCAAAGATATATTATCATTATTAAGCTGTTTACAACGTTAAGAGTTTCATGTGAAATTATAAAATATCTCACAAAATATTTGCAATAAAACTGCATACAGATAAAAAATATATGCAAACATTTATGTCATATACATTCAATAATTACTAGATCGATATTGTTTTAGTTAATAAGGAGTACTGTTTTTTCTAACCATGTCAATTATATTTTTTTTATTTAGGCGTGCTTGGAATGCATCGACAGCGGCAAAATGACTAAAGACTTGGTAATTTGCATTCATGGTATGGCAAATACAAAGGAGGGCATGTACTTACATACCGAGGACTTTCTACAAGCTATAGCCGATCAACTAGAACGTAAATTGTCGAAATAGAAATAAATTTACAATCACGGGAACATCACGTATTTTATAGTCAAATCAATGTTTTAGTTTGTATCACACTTTTTATTATACACAATATTGACGAATTCTTGTTGTCTCGCTACTGTGTATTATTTTTTAGTCACATATTAAACCTCTTTATAATATGAGCATAAATAAAATGTATAGAAATTTTAGATCTGTAGTATTTAATAGAGTAAGGTAAACAATATGTTCTCATTTCAGTGTACAGTTTAGCTAAAACCTGCAGACATTATCTTGCCCAGATAATCTGGAAATGGATACACACTAACTGTAATCGCATTGGCAATTAGTTGAAATGTAAAAAAAACTCATTTACTGCAGCACCACCACCCTGTAGCTTACGATCAAAGGAGTAGTGCTAAAAGCTTTTTAATAAAAATTTACATGTATTTGCGAACTTTAAGTTTGATTTTTGTGATAAGGGATGTCTAACAATTTATTTCATCCATTTTTATACATAATACCTTAAGCCACGGAACATTAGCTATATGCCAGAATGGGTATAACCGTTTCAATGACCAATGAGGCTTAGAAATATTTGATAAAACACATTTTTTTTTTTCAAAATATTAATATAATAAATTCTTCAAAAAAATTTAATGAAAAGTAATTATTAATAAAAAAAATATATCCAACTTCGTTACTGTGCTTTCGAAATTTCATTAAGTATATAAATATATACTTACATATTTAAATTTACATTATAATGATTAATATTACCGTACAAAGACTGAAATAAACATCTTTAAAAATAATCTTATTCTGGTTCTTGACATATCAAGCAAAAACTACTGTTACCATTTTTATGAAACTTGATACAGTACCAATAGCATCATCCGACCAATATTTATGAGTAAAATACTCTAACAGCACCAAAATCTCTTAATTCTGTGGCATAATTAATTATTTTTACTACTTAACTTTATTTATCTTAACACTAAAAATATAACTCAAAAGTGTTTAACGTGGAACTGATGTAACTAAAGAGTAAATTATGAAAGATCTTAGAACATCTTTCATAATCGACCTATCTTTGAACCATTTTATTTACTTTTTATTTGTTATGATGATTTTTGGTTCTTACTATATGGCATTAAAAATGAGCTTAGTAAAAGTATACTATAATTGTCTAAATTATAATTGCACCTGTTTATTTACAGAACATGATTTAATTTAAAAGTATTCACTTAATAACCGTTGTAAACATTGAAATAAACTGTGCACTATAATTTATGGTGTCACTGTCATGTTGACATTTGTTAATACGGCTTTTGTTGTGTTCAGTTTTGTTTAAAAAAATCTGCTAGTAGTTGTTATCAACACGATGAATTATATATTTGTGAGGTTAAAAAACAGTTTTAACTTTTTTCTTTTGTTTTATTTATTAGTCAATTTACGGGTATATAATGCGTCAGAACAATGCACATCCAAATCTGATTGCTTGCAAAACAAAAATAGATATAATCGAGGTGCGTTATAATTAACAGTTCTTTTGGGTGCCGAAGTACTGTTAACTAAATTGTACGTTTTTCCTCTACAAATATACTAATAAATACTAATCCTTTTCCAACTATTTTTGCTTATTCTTAGTTATTGTAATTTAATAATTCAAAATTTAGGAAAATTACGTACATGCAATATGATGCAGTAAATTAAAATTATTTAGACTAACCTCATTGTTTTATAACTTATTAATCATAAGCATCCCTACATATATATATATAAATATATCCATTGCCACTAAGAAGACTTTTTACCTATAATATAAAAAAAAAGATATGGCGAGTTTTAAAAATTCTCAAGGACATGTTTTGTCAACAAATGATAAGTACAATGAGGCTGTAGGTGTTCTGTGTTTGCTCTCTCAAAATACTATTTACTCTCACATGTATGAATACAGAAACACTACAAATGCTGTTATAGTGGCAGTTTGACATAAAGCTTGCCTGGCGGAGTAGTAAATTCTCTACAATTAACTAGATCCTACTATTCATATAGCCCTAGAAATAAATCTGAGATCTCCATATGGCTGTGCAATTGGTAAAACACTGTACCACAGAGACAGTAGAATATTCATTTGTTGTTTACAAATTTTCTTGTAGGGAACATAGTGAATTAGTATGTAACATATAAATATTCAGACTCCATTACTCATGTGGTCCTGAATTGAAATCTGGGACCTCCTTAATAAAATGCAAAAGATAGAACTGAAGCATGGAGGCAGTTAAAATTTGATTTTTTCTTCAGAGGAATTGTTATAAAATATGTCTTAATTTTATTAAAGTCTGAACTCTATACAATTGCAAATTTATCCACATTTATTTAAGCTAACATCTTTGATTATGATTATGCAATATAATCCTATCTAACATCATTTTGTTCAAAAATATAATTTCGTTAAATTAGTCCTCAGTGATAACTTTCATTAATTTACTTTTACTTGATGATAAAGGAAATAAAAATTGTTTTCAAAATTATCAATACTGTACTTAGTATTACTGATAATTTTCGGTAGATTTTATTAGTGAATTCTATTGTATTATATTAAAATCAATGTATATAATTTTTATTAGAGATAAATGAATGGACTCAAAAAATAAATGAAGATATAAAATTAGCAAATGGAACATATAAATCCTGTGAAAACTCCAAATGTAATTGTCATGAAACTGTTATTGCACAGGATTTGTCACATTTCAAAGATGGAATTAGTGAGGAGCAATTTGAGTTTGGTAGCACTAAGGGAACTAAATATCAGGTATTAATGCCATATTACTTGAAGCCGTTTAACATTTATAACAAACAATAATTGAAAAGTTACAGTGTGTATGTACTTGATTGTTTTTTATTACTAGCTTTGATTTAAAAAAAAAGAAGATTATCCTTGTTTAAGTATCTGTTTATAATTTTTGGCATTAAAATAGAGTTAATAATACATTAATGTATTGTAGCCAATCAGCCAACTCCCTTATTGATTATAAAAAGCCATTGATTTTAATTTGTTATGATTTTAGGATTAGGATAGATCAACACTATTTCATGACTTAAATTATAGAGATGACATACATTGCTGTTCTTTAAAATAAAATTATTTTATGTGTGTCAGACAATAATAATACATACTTTTGAACTGTCTTGCAGATCATCAATGGAAATGTATATAGACAAAAGGACTGCCACTTTCCATCTAGGTGTGCTGGTGTGGAACATTATTTAGTCGCGTTAGCACCTAAATTGCCAAACATGGAACTTACTATAAATACACGTGACTGGCCACAAATTAACCGCGCTTGGAGTCATAAGAAAGCACCAGTATTTTCTTTTAGTAAGGTTAACAATTTTTTTTCCATATTAAAAAAAATATAACCTGTACAAATCACAGTATTGAAACATTGTAAAATAGTAATTAAAGTTGAATTGTATTCTTAAAACAATTAGAAATCTGCTCAGCTGCACATGACATCTATAATCAACTTATTCTTGTTATGTATATAGCGATTTTAGAATGATATTTACTTGTTCCACTTTTTAAGTAAATGTTGAGACAACATGTAATTCAATAAAAAGTAATAAAAAAATTACATTATTTAGTGAAAGAAAGAAGTATTATTTTGGTACTAGCTATTAACACTTAACACGTTCAACGCCACGGCGGTCATCGTTGTCCGTCGCCTGAAGACAACTAACAGTAAACAAATGTTGGTTAACATTTATATATGTCAACTTTTCGTTATTGACATTATAAATATGTCGGTGAAAGATTAAGCTCTACTGCAGTTCCTTTAAAAACATAAATATATTTATTACATTAAATATTAATTAACGAACATTACGATTTTCATCGCGTCAAATTCGTGGCGTTCATCGTGTTAAAGGACCGCTCAGATATCTCTTGTTTGGTGTCTCATTTGTTGTGGAGCGCTCATGATATTTTTAATGCAATTATGTATTTCTTAATAAAGAGTTGTAATAATGGGTAATAAAAACTAAAAACTAGAGCATGTTATTAAAATAATATTGTACTCTATAAGACAAGGAACGTATAAAGTTCTCCAAAAACGTGTGGTCTCGAATTTTTACTGTCTCCGTGGCGCAGTGGTTTAGTCGCTTGCCTTGTACCGCGGAGGTCCTGGATTCACTGTTTTTTCAAACCCGCCTTGCTAGCTATCACCCTCAATGTCAATCTGCTGCCATAACAGCATTACTGTGTTCCGGCAGTCATACATATATTTTGTATAGTCCTAGATGTATTCTGGGCAAACACACCTCAACATCTACGGACTCATTGTCACTTAACATCAGGTGAGATACCAAGTGTTAGCCCATAGCGAAAAAAAAAAGTTTTCTTCTCGGTCCTTGGAGTGTTAAAACGTTTTCAAATAAATAAATATATTTTTATTAATAACATTGTTATGTCTGGGTATACAATGTCATATAAAAACGACTAAGTATATATTATTAGGTCTTCAAATATGAAACTGGCGTTTTGTCGTACTAATCACTGATCTCAAATATCTCCAATCACTGATCTTAAATATCTTCTCTTTGCTTAGGAATTCCAATTTCAAATTTATACAGCTATTTACTCATGCATTTGTTTTTTGAAAACCGTAATCCATATGATTTTTCTTTGCGGCACTCGGTTTACAAAATGGAAAAATTTAAATATAGCGTTATTTAGAAACGTACGAGTTCTACAGAAACGGCTCGAAGGAAGCCCAGTGGGCGGCCAGAGCTCATGGTTGATAACGAAGAATTGAAGGCTATTGTGAAGTGGATCCATCGCAAACCATGTCCGAGTTAGCTGCAGGTTTCGGCGTTTTAATCCACTTGAAGGAAATTGGGAAGGTGAAAAAGCTTGAAAGGTGGGGCCCCTCATGAATTGAGTGGAGCAAATCTACAAACGCGCGTAGACTGCTGCGTTACATTAGTCATCCGACTGTAGGTGTTGGATTAAGGAAATGATTTTAAATCGAATCATTACCTTTGATGAAAAGTGGATCTTGTACGATAATCGGAAACGTTCATCGCAATGGCTGAACCCTGGCGAATCAGTCAAATCCTGCCCCAAGCGAAAATTGACTCAAAAAAGTTACTTCTGAGCTTTTGGTGGACTAGTGCCGGTGTTGTTCACTTCAGCTTTCGTAAATCTGTCTAGACGATTACGGCATATGTTTATTGTCAGCAATTGCAAACCATGATGGAAAAGCTAGCTGCTAAATAATCGAGGCTGGTCAATCGCCGTAGGCCATTGCTGCTTCAGGATAACACTAGACCAAATAATGTACAACAGACAGTTGCCAAATTAGATGAGCTTCAATTGGAATGTCTAAGACATCTACTGTAGTCCCCGGACCTTGCTCCAACGGATTACCATTTTTTTTCGAAATATGGATAACTTCTTACAAGGGAAAAAATTAGACTCTGATGGGGCAGTCCAAAGCGAATTCAAAGATTTTATTGATTCTCCAATTGTTTTTTTTTTTTAGTAAAGGGTTAAATGAACTATGAGATAGCAAAAGTGCATAAATAGCAATGACACATACTTTGATTAAATCGACTTTAGGCTACTCCATTATAAAACGCCAATTTCATATGTTAGGACCTAATATTAATTAGATCTGTGATTGTAGTTAACCCAACAACAAAGAAACAAAAAATGTTTATCTAAAATATATGTATAGTAGTAGTTTTTTTCACTAACAATTTGTTGCAGACTAAGGATTATTATGATATTATGTATCCGGCATGGAGTTTTTGGGAAGGTGGACCGGCTATTTCCTTGTACCCAATTGGTATAGGCCGGTGGGACAAACACAGATTACTCATATCAACAGCTGCTGACAAGTAAAATTTGTATATAGTTGTTTATTAAAAACTATTTCTTGTGTTCAATAATAATTTTTTATCCTATGTATCTGATTTATGTTTTAGATGGCCTTGGGATAAAAAAGAGAAGAAAGGTTTCTTTAGAGGTTCAAGAACTAGTGAAGAAAGAGATGCTTTAATTTTATTGTCACGTTCTAGACCAGATCTTGTAGATGCTCAGTATACTAAAAATCAGGCTTGGAAATCGGACGCAGTAAGTAGTCTATAAAGAAAACATCTTTAATTCAGACCTACATTTTCATAAAATTATTTACAAGTGTTTTGAAAAATCTTTTCCATTTTTAATCTGCTTAATGAAAGCACAAGTTTGTTTTCAACGTTCACGTATTTTTTTATATTACAGGATACGCTTTACGCCCCTCCTGCCTCCGAAGTATCATTTGAAAATCACTGCAAATACAAGTATCTTTTTAATTATAGAGGAGTTGCAGCTAGTTTCCGACTTAAGCATTTATTTCTTTGTAGATCTTTAGTATTTCATGTAGGAGACGAATGGCTTGAATTTTTTTACCCATCATTAAAGCCATGGGTACATTACATTCCATTAAGCTCGAAAGCTGATCAAGATGAAATTATTAAATATATAGAATACTTTCAGCAAAACGATTCATTAGCTAAAGAAATCGCCGATCGGGGCTTTCAGCATATTTGGGATAATTTAACAATGAAGGATGTAAAATGTTATTGGAGGAAATTATTAAAAAATTATGCAAAGCTCCTTAAATATGAAATAACGAAGGATACGAATCTGATAAGCATAAGTATGAAAAAATAAATATTTTCATTAAAAAATTTTATGTACTTTATTCCATTAATATTGCCAAACTGAGGTGCTCGAAACTACATATGGAGATATTTTATATCTTACGTAAATAAAAATTATAAATTATGAAGTAAAACAATAAGATGCAAATAAAACAGTAAATTATTATTTTTTAACATAACCAAATGTTATCATGTGATTAAAAATTTATTAAGAATTTAACACTATTAATAACACTAATAAGTTTTTTTTGTACATTCAAACAAATTATTATTTTGATTTAGGTGATAGTGGCGGTCTCAACTTTATTTATGTTTTGTAAAATAAGAGTTGATTGTTAATAATATTTTTCTGTTAGCATCTTAATGCTTGTTCTTTTGTCCTATTTCATTAATTCTTCATTGCTTTTAGATTTAGAATTACATATGCGAATACATTAGCTTGTATTGAATAGCATATTTGAAGATGCTTGTTCTACGTAATATAATTATTTTTTTAAAGAAATCATTGATAATAAAATAAACTAATTAAACAAAATAGATTTTTATATCTTACATTAACAGCAGACTAATCATGTTTTTAATTTTTTTTTTCATATAATTACTAACATCTATGATGTGAAGAGACACAGTATGTGTTTAAAGCTCTAAAAGTAAAATATACATGTTATTAGATTAATGATATTTCAAATAGATTAAATAGAATATTGCAAGCAATATAGAAGAGACAAGTAGAGTAAGTTTTAGTTTCGAAAGGGCATATAACATATAAAATTAATGTATAGATTATGTATAGATTATAGTTGAGAGAAATTAGCTCAGTTGAAATCCCTGTCGGGGAATACAGCGGGCGCTACGAGAGTCCACACGTAGAGACCTACGCAGAGCCAAGATGAAGTGATTTTAATCCACATGGAAGCGACGTTTTCCTTAGACAGCTGGGAACTAGGACTGTAACAAATAATTTTCAACACTATAAAATGAAATATATTTTTCACGCGAGTTCGTCTTCGTCCTGTCGAACCACTCTAAAGATGCCCCATGTAGCAGAGGAATCTTCAGAGAAGCGGAAATTATCAAAATATTTTTTGTTTTAATAAATTGTACGGGTTAATAACTCTCTATGAGTTCCGCAAAGTAATGCTTGAGTCAAGTAATAATAAACGTTAAATAAATAAAAAATATAAATGTTATATTAAACTTTTAGAAAGAGGGATTGGAATAGTCTGTCGGCGTTAATGTTTCCATCTAAATATGACGTAGGGGTCTTCAAGAGGTCTGGGGGGCCGTGTCTTCCTTCGCCGAGGGGGTCATGACCCGCAAGGAGAGCGAGGAGCGGGATCGGGCCAACTTCCTGAACCCGCTCCGTCGAAGACGAAAGGGGCGGCGGAGACGGTTGCAGGACCGCCTTCACCCCCCTAATGCAGGTGCGCGGGCGGCCGGTGGTGGGACACCGGTGCGGCCCGCATT
>DWQX01003275.1:0-18374 GCA_018245475.1 Pharmacophagus antenor
ATATATATATATGTATATATATATATATTAGGTTACCACTGATTAATTTGTTATAAATTGATAAAGACAATTATGGTTAGAGAACTTAATGGTTTAAAATATTATATTTAATAAAATAAAAAAGTAAAACTATTATTAAACATTTCTTTAACGATTTTGTATACCATATTTAGATAAATTAAACAAAACAATGATTTTCATAACAAACAATTGTAAAAACTTACAAAACTTCTGGCGCAAATACTCACATTATATCATATACATATACTGGATATGTGTCGTTGTGGTATTTGTTAAGTGGATTAATATATTTCAATCAGAAAGAAGCTTACAGGATTTTTAAAAATAAAACTTATGCTCTCAGCCTACTAACATGGCGTGTCGCAATATAGATATTTCGTATTTGTATGAATTGATTTCCAAACATTGTGACGCAAATACAGTAGAGCTACGCAATTGTACTGGAAAACGACCTTGAAGCTCTCGCGTGGCAGACGATTGACGTCAGTGCATCATAAAAGATTTGTTAAGAAAAATAATCGCAGCGGTCGTTTAATGTTACCCCCTTCTTGCAAGGACGAGGCGCCCACTTTTCCTGCCCTTCCCGCCAGTCACTTTCATCGGCGAAACAACGCCTGACACGACGGCTTACCAGTCTTGGCCGTTTGATATGCTAAAATTATAAATAATAACAACTGCGGTAGAATAAGTAAATGATGTATAAACGTCCGAAACACATGCGCTCTACGATCGTCGACCATGTATATTTCTAATCTGTCTTAATCAATTTCGATTGATTTTTTATTAAAAAAAGTATTTAGAACAAAAGTATTTGCGGACATAAAAAAATCTGTTCAGTCGATTGAAGATTATCAGCTCTATTAGTTTTATCTTTAGAGATTCTTATCTTTATCCATGGCAAATTGTTTTTGGTTCAACATAGAACTACAGCCTCCAGCAATTATTGATTCTTTCTTTGCTTCACACGATTGATAGTTCATAGCAATCGAGCGGTACACACTGCGTTGACTGTGTCTTCAGGCTCACCTATTAATAAATGTAATGCATAATCACGCGTCTGTGGATTAGAGTATTTGTTTTAAATAATTAGATTTTTAAAAAAAAAAATATATGTTCAATAAAAATATAGTTTGCTTGAATTTTGTATTTAAAACAAATCTTAGACCTTCCATAGTCTATGCATTTTACGGCTGGTAACAGTCTATTTACAAATTCGTTCAAATTTGCCTAAGCCAAGGCATGTCGAATGGTCAGCAATACGTGGAATAGGCAGCCTTGCAATAAGCAACATGTGCTGATAAGACGCGCGTCTTTGCGCTCGCGCATTTCTCCTTCAACGTATCCTCCCCCTTCCCCTCACAGTGGCCTCTCAAGGCCGCGCGTGCATGTAGCCCCGTCATAAACTTACACGTGGAAATACGATGTGCACTAGAAAAGTATGCAATTTAACCTTAAGGAAACAATAAAGTTGTATCATTGATTATAAAAGTTACATCATCGAATGTATAATTGATTTAGCATCTATAATCGAGGAAATACGTATAACGTTTTAACTGTTACGATTTTGATTTTATACGCAATTTTTATTAATGTGATATTTTAATAGTTTTTGTTCTAACATGTGATGCAATGTACCCGAATTTTACTACATTTATTAACTAATAATCTTTAACATATTTGAACTATTCCTTGTTGATATTAATACAAACCAACTGCTGTTGAAGATGACTGTTATTTTTATTAAATATCACCAAAAAAATATGCTCGCTATATAAATATTTTTTTATTATATTTTCATCTTATTTTTTATTCACCATTAATGCATATTGCCTATTCCACAAATTGTTTTTAAAGATGGAAAAGTGCGGTTTTTTTCTTTCCAGCGCAATTTTGGGTACTTACGTGTTAATGGCACTGTAGCTACAGATAAAATTTTATATGCTAACATAACATAACCTGTTTTTATTATTAATTCGGAGAAATAGGTTAGGTTAGGTATTTTATTTTATTTATTTAATATTTTATTTGGTATAGTTCAGCGGCACTTAAAAGCCGTCAAAATTTTTAGCAGTGGTGGCGTTAATACGTAAGGTCCCCACTTTTACATATACTTATTATAAAATTTAAATTTTAGTAATTTACAATTATTACTTGACTGGCCCGTTGGTGTAATGGAAGTAACTTTGGCTCTTATACCAGGGGTCGCGGGTTCGTTGCCCGCTCAGGACAAACATTAATGTGATGAACATTTGTGTCTGTTCTGCGTCTGGGTGTTTGTCTATATTTCAGTATTTATTTTAAAATATCTATCTATGTATATTGGTCTCTGATAACCCATATTGCACGTGCAGCTACGTATCTTGGGATCAGAGTATTATGTGTGAAATGTCCCTGATATTTATTTATTTATATATTACTATAATGACATAACCATCACCTCTGAACTGAACTAGCCAGAATTTTATTAAAAATTAAATGTAAAAACAAATTATTAACGTTAAGTGCGTCTCAAAACTATTTAAGGTTGTTAATAATTCTTATTAAACGTTATAAATTATGTAGTTATCACTTAAAAAAGTGCTACCTGAATTTAAAAGTCCTTGTAAATAATTTGTCATACAAATTTATGTCGAATGGCATAGCTCCTCATTATGTCCTTAATATGATGTCAATGCTGATTTTATAGATTTGGATACAGAAGAAATCGATTTGTAGCAGGCGTGTTTGTGATACCTTAATTGAATTTTAAGCATTTTACGTAAATGTAAGATATAACATATTATACGCGTTATGTTTGTTGGTTTTAATAATAGCATTTTTTACATAAACTACAAAGTTAAAAACTTTTTGATTAATGTACTTCATAGTACGTACATATATTAAATATCAATCTATATATGTATATACCACGTTATATAAAAAAAATGTTGTATACTATTCGATATAATCTATGTTACGAAATATACGAATTTAAGAATACGTTTACAACTTTATTTACATAATAATAATTAAATTCAATCATCTAGATCATATAATACGGTCGTAAAATACAATTAACGGAAGGAAAATGTTCTTATCATAGAATAAATTTATGATTGCGAAAAGAAATATCGCGCTCATTATATTATCATAAAACATCATATAAAATATTTATCATTTTTGAGTCTGTGCCCGATAACATAAGTTTTTCTTGATTATAATTGCTAATCAAGGTACATACAAAACCTCGAGGTTTTCTTGGAAGGTTGAGGACGTTTAAAGGCGGACACTGCGTATATACAAAAAATAAATAAATTAAACATACATACAATATTCTTAATATGTTTCATATGTTAGGCATATTAACTTCGTATTTTGTCTACAGAGGTAATCTTTTGTATGTATGTTATTAAACTTAAGTTTTCATTGATAAATATGCAAGTTTTATATATTTTACAAATTCCTAAAATAGTAATTCACAGAATATATCATTGTTTTTATTTTCTAATAAAGCGAATGTGACAAATAATTTTGATAGAGGAGTGTTTTAGACGCCAGAGAGTTAGAGGTTAGGACATCCGGAAAATATTATAGTTATATTTTAAAATTTGTTTTTTTTTCTATTTTTATTTTCTGTTGACCCAACGCAAATGTTTGCGTATGTAATTGTCTACCTGCCTCTGCGCTACCCTTCCCTTGGGGTTTAATAATTTATCTATTTTATTAATAGGCAATATTAACCAGTCATGATTAAAGTATATCAAAATATTTCTAAGCGGAACGTAGAGTTTTAGTTTTCCAATTCGATAATGTAAATTGCAATAATTAACTGATTATAAATAATAATAAACCCAGAAATTTTTTGTTTATTTTTACGTTGTTATTTAATTGTTTATTTGTATATGTATTTTCAAGTAGAAGTTAAACATTTATAAACCATATCGAAACAAATTTCATAAACTTTTGTTGAGTACATTTGGAATAATATCACATCTTTTATAATGTTACTGTTAATCACAATGGGTAGAAGATCTAATATATTAGAATTTGTGTAAAAATTATTTAAGACATTATTTTAAAATAAATTGACCCAGTTGACCTATTTTCTGTAAGTATTATTATTTTTTTATTTATTGATAAATAATTATTATAATTCTCGATGGCAAAGCAAGGTTAAATTATTTCTAATAAATTCAAACACTTGCTAGTAAAACTAAATCAGCATTTGTTTATAATTTTATGACTTTCAATGTTTATGTGTGAAATTTTAATTTTTCTGAAATAAAAGGAGGTTTGTTTATTTCTTACATCTGTCAATGAAAGTACCGCCCAAATCGTCGCAGCCGTTCCGAAGATTAGCCAAATCGAATAGGTAAACGAATGGGAAAGAAATTTTTAAGTACCGTGAAAACAATGAGTTAAAAAATGTTGACATTTTAAATACCTTTATTGGTACAGATGAATAAAATACAAATTTGAATCATATTCCTTATACTTTTTGATTTACTTAATCAGTTTTTGTTAAGGATAATTATACGTTTATTATAATTATACGCAAGTACGTAAATTGAAGGAATACTGGACTAGACGTGTACAGCGGGAAGTGACTTCATGGAAATTAGGTCAGGAGCTTAGTGAGCGGTAGGTAATACGAATAAACTGTCATTGCTGACGTAGATATGTAAAGTGCATTTCTTTGAATCGAGTACAATGCTAGTTAGCGACCGGAGCGATAGGTGTCGTTTATCCGACGCCGCGAGGGCGGGCGCGCGGTCGTCTCAAGATCAAGGTCGTTCGGCAGACGCGCGGCAAGGTTAACTGCCCCTCCCGCCCCTGTCCGCTCCCCGCTCGCGCGCAAATATTTGCGACCGTCTGTCCTCCGCGACCGATATGCCGAGGTCGGCCTGTCAAATAGACCTTGAAGTAATATTATCCGACCTCTCCTATACGAAAGACGAACTGATATGGGACCGTGGTTATTTTGACAATGTATGTTGCGATTCGTAAAAATTGCTATGCTATGAATTCTTCCCTGATGCCGTTGTATAATAAAAAATGTTAAATTACTAATAATTTAACGGGTTATCTCATAGACATACTTTAACAGGGTTTAAATGTGAGTATGAATCAAATGTGAACAAAAAAAGAACCAACCTACACTATTCGGGTTCTACCTATAAATATTTAGTAGCAAACATATGTACAAAACAAAAAAAGAATTATAATCATTCTAATTATTACACTGCACCTGTATCTATTATTTATCTGGCGATTAACAAAACCTGTAGTTACTTTTTAAAGATAATATTTTTTAAAATCCATAACCAATTTTTTTTATTCTGTCATAGATTTTCTTGTGAAAATAAAAATATTAATAGTAATATGCTAATAATTAGAATTCGTTTCTATAATAATTATGACTGACTAAGTACATTTTTTCATTTAACAAACATTGTAAAGGAAGTGTTCTATGATGGTGTTTCACTGTAATAGTTGTTATAAAAATAACGAAGCAAATCCCATGTTTTGAAAAGTACTGCGATAAGGTTAAAACTATACTTTTTTATTTCGATATTTTATTTTTATTTTACATACTTCTTTATATACTTCTTTGAACTACGTCACTTTGGTGTTATTATGTTGTTATAGCATGGAACTAAGTCAAATAAAGTTATTGAAATCTTCATCATTGACATCATTATTTTGTTCAATACTTTGTTTTCACAAAAATGCACATGTAATAATATATTAAATAATTCATTGCGCACAAGGATTTTCAATTAAAAAAAAACAGTCACTGTTCATTGTTAAAGGTCGTATAAGTGGAAGTAAACATTAAATGTACTTATTATACATTGGTCTGGGATCATAGGTCTCAAAGGCAAAATATACGAAAAATGATAATAAGTGCTCGACTAATTTGAATATAAAATCTATGCTTAAAAATCATTTAAAATTATATTATTTATATTTATTTTCGGTTATAATACTTTTACATTTTTAAGTATGTAATTACGAATTGAATTCGTAAAAGTTGTATTATTATTATTATGTATTATTAAACCAAGCTATATTATACCTGTATTACTCTTAAATTTATCGTTTTTTCGATTGAAATCAGAAAGAATAACTATAAAAACTATCATCGTTATTATAATGTTAAAAAAATTCAAAAATATTATAGTTTCGTAAAAGACATTGAATTAATTACTAAAAAAATACTGCCAAGGAAATAATACTTAAAATTATATCTTTGATTGACCTTGGTTGCGTCCATTTGCAATCTGTTTTTATTTAACTTTAATATTTTTATTATTTACAGGTAGAGATTTGTTAGTATGTATCCAAGCTGTTGTCGTATACCCATGGTATATGTTGTCACTTAAAGATGTTAAGGTTAAATAAAGCAGTAGATTTTAACAATGTCAACCAAAAATTTTTACTTATTAAGAATAATTTTTATATGAATTGTAAGACACAAATAGTTTTTAATTGGTTAAAAAAACGTGTTATGCGTTTTTATTATTTATACGTATATAAAAAGTGCGTTGTAAATTGTTGACTCTACACTGACATGACGAACACTAATTTCCTAAACTATTGGATCAACCACAAAAAAAAGTGGCACATATAAACATTACTTTGATTTGAAAGTTTATTATTTTTCATTTAATTTCCATGGTGTTTGTTGGATTATGGGTAGGACTAAGTCATATTTAAAAGCAAAGTGTGGTCAACCAGTTCCTTTGTCTGCTATTAGCGTTTTTTCAGTATTGCAATTAATGAAAAACTATATAATAAAAGGAAATTTTATGGGTTGTCTGTTGCGAAAACAAAAAGGACCTAATCTTTTGGTTAAAAATAAGCACTTAGGAATTCTGTGTATTTAATAAATACGTATGAAATAATTTTCAATGTATATATATACTTTGTTTCCATCCGTTTGAATGTATTATCTAGAATTTTTATTTACAGATTTTTATAAAACGTACTTTCAATCTATATCAATTCAATTTATAATCTGTTATTACACCATTCTTCAAAATAGCAAGCTATGTTTTAAATTTCACTAAAAATTCTTAGAACAGATTTCTGACATGTTTTTAATAAGTTGATGGAATTAAATGAAAATAAGACGAAGCGTATATAGTTTTAATATTTTATTGTAGTTTGATCGTGATAAAATTTGTCAGATGACGAAAATAAATTTTTAAAACTCAATTACTCAAACTTTCAATGCTCGATTCACATGTATGTTTCCTTGATTTAATTGTTTTTATTATTTTAAAATTGGTTCTTATTCATTTATTAATTAAAGATAAATAATATATACTTTTTTATATTGAAAACGTATAACTCGTTCCAGTAAAAAAATGTATTGTTCAAGATCACTACATTGTCAAGCTACCATGTCCCCCTTCCTGTGCCTCTGCTAGTTCGGAACTCGAGACATCGGGGCCAAGGCCTCTATGAATTATGGAGAATATGGTGTTATTTGCGTACAATCTATGTCAGCGCTCTGATTTCTGAGTCGAAACTTTAATAATAATACAACTGAATGCTTAACCGACAAACTGAAGTCATCTATCCCTGATGCTACCGGATTTTCGTGAGTAATCTTTTTTATTTCAACTATTCAGTCAATAATGTAGTTTCCCGTTTAATAATTTAAATTTTTTTTTTAATGTTTAAGACAGCGGTAAAAGTATTGTTTGACTTTTATAAATGTTTATGAAACAACGAATAACGATACACAATCTAAAATTTCATGTTTTGTTAAATTTTATATACTCGTACTAAATTGCTTATGTATTAAATAAATCTAAGAATTAACATAGTTCACTAGAAAATGAATATTTAAAACATGGACAAATTGATAATCGGATATAACGGATACCTCGAAACGTTTTCATAGGACTGACGAACAAGAGAGCCGCTTGGCCGCGTAGTTCTGCTCCCAAATGAGGTCAGTAGAACGCGGAGCATTACACTTGACCTCTTTCCATCGAGTCCTTACCTCCGCCAGACCTTCACACTTTTTACAATGCTTTTACGAGCTAGGTCGGACCAATTAAGTTTGTCCGAATACTCGTAACAATAACGCCTCCGTTCCGCCGCAGATGCAGTGTTACGCACACACTCTTGACACACATTTGTACACCATTCAATGTCTATCGGTATTTTTGTTGATTACTACGATATGACTGTTTTAATGTATAGATGTGGCATTGGACCAGAATAATGTCGGACGCACGTACGACCTTACTTTTGTGTGCCTTTTTCTGTACTGTCGTTCTTCATAGGGTTTTACAAATTTAAAATTATACAAAACTACTGTCTATGAAGTAAGATGTTTTGTTAGGATATTAAAACAAATAGGATTAATATTTTTATTACATGACAAAACTATTTATATAAAATTTGACCTCGTATTATGTAAAATGACATTTAAATATATGTACACAGTTGCAAAACATTACTTATCTATTTTCAAAAACACTAAAATAAAGACTTTTAATAGAAACACACGTGTATATAAAAGAAGAACACATATATCGTACCTTATACTGCTGAATTGATTTCCATAGAAATTACCGTGGACTTTACCCTACAATTTCACACAAATAGAAATGAAATCAATTTACACAAGCAAGATCAGCCGTGTCTAGCTTGTGAAATAAAACCCCTTTATTCTGCAGATAAATAGCGATTAACACTTTAAAAATATAAAACTAACTTGCAAAAATTGCTGTAGCAAAATCTTTAAACACGAACGTACAACGACGGTCATACATTAATGTATTTAAATACTCTGACACATCGGTTCCTAGTAAACAAGGTCAGGGTGACCTTGATGGTAAACTGTATATTTCTCATTTTTTTTTAGTTGCGCGAATTGATCGCAACAGCCAACGAGGAAGTTCTAGGTTCCGCGATGTTATTAATTATTATAATTCTTAAATTTATTGAAAATTTTAGAAGGTCATGGGCGCGATAACAATACTCGATAGGACGAATTGAATTTTATACCAGTCACGTTGATTGTCACGTCTAATTGCTACTAAATTTTGGGCTAATATAGACAAGTAAATACACATTAATGTCTACTTTTAAGTTACTAGCAGAAAGAATATGATCTATGTAACTGATACTCATCATTAGATTACACGGCAAATTGGTTGTTGTTAATGTAAAATTTTTTATTCAGTCTTTACTGCGTCACTGTTCGTTAGTAAATTTCATGCTTGGACCGAACAATTTTTAATTACATCCGTCTTTATCCCGAATATGATAAATAATTACAACAGAAGAACAAATGCTTGCCTTAAATAATTAAAAATATAGGTCATAAGTAATATATTTTACGTAGTAGTAATATACAGTATATTGAATGATTAAGTATTTTTACTTTTATTCACTGCATTTACTATTTTTTTTTATCAGTGATTGGTTTGCTGTAACTTGTCCTCAAATGCACATAATTTTTAGTAACTACAAGGCTGTAGATGTTTCACTGTGGCTCGTTCAGAATACTCCGGATCTTATGTGTATAACTTCTGGAACACAATAATGCTGTTATGATGGATCGACATTGACAGTGCGAGCTACTGGGAAAGCTAGGGGGTGGAAGACATGCGGGTTAAAAAAACACTACCACTATACAAAATTCCGCTTTTCATATGGTCCCGGAATGAAACCAGGGAATTTCGTGTTACAAGCCAAGCGGAATTCCACCAATGCAATTACAAAAGAACAAAACTATGGGTAATTTTTAAATAAACATCGGATTTTTTTCATTTATATTTTTTTTAAGTTATTGGAAAATGTTGTGTGCTATATTGATCCTTGTTTACAAAACGCTCAAAAATTTTAAATAAAGCGTTGTCTACTAGCTAACGCCAATGGGTTTAATTTTCTGTTCGTGTATCGTCAATAGAGGGTCATTCACATCATAAAACATGAGCAACAAACATTGTTACAAGGCACTCATAGTCTTTGTTCCAAGAATGCACTGTATTTGTAAAAGCACAACAATCTCTTTATAACAGTTGCTTGGATATGAAAAGGGCGCTCGACATTTAGAATTAAATTCATACTATGTATTTTTACATACCAATGCCTGCATCAAAACATTCAAAGCACCCGTTGTCAATGTCCTACTGTTGATACAGTGTCGAGTCAATAGTATTTAGGTTTAATTATAGACGATCGTCTAAACTGGAAACGTCACATTAACATCGTATATGACAAGCAGCGTGCCCTCCTGGGTAAACTATCTCTAATAAAAAACAAAACTCCTTTTTCAATATTTTTGTTGTTGTATAAAACAATAGGTGAACCCATTATTTCATACGAGTTGAGTTGTTATGGCATAACATACACCACACATATTAACCAAATTTAGGAGCTACAATTACGTATTCTAAAAACCATCGTTACCGAAATAGTAAAGAAACATTTTCATAATTAATATCACGTACTTTTCAACCACTATAAAATAAGGCCAATTCACACAAAAATAAAGTACACACTACTAATAGAAAAATATTTCAATTCCAAATTAAAAAATAAAATAAGTCACAAGAACATCACTAGAAGCGTAAGTAAGCAAAAGCAATATATACTATACCTTACCTAATTAATAAATTACCAATAAACGTTGCAGAAAAAATCAATAAAAATTGTAAACATACATTAAAAAAATATTTCCTGAATCAACCTGTGTAGTGTGAACCATTTTTTTTTCTTCTGCGAATACTTGAGCTATCTATTTACAACGTGTTGCTATTTGTACTTCTGAATTTCTACCCTCAACTATCTGTTTTCTTAAATTTTGTTTAGAAATAAGATTACGGCGCACAGTAAAACCAACTGTGGTTTTAGTTGCGTTTTTGTATTTCTTTTTTTCTTTAAATTGTGTGTTCATGTATGTGAAAATAAAAAAAAATAATAAAGATTTCCAATTGCACAAAGGGAAAAACAAATTATTACAGAAAATAGATGTTCACCAAAAATAATTATAAAAGAAATCGTTAATTACATGTTTCGCATTTTTGCAGTTAAAAGTATACTAAAACGATAATAAACTAAAATATTATTTATTAATACTTTTAATATTTGCAATACAATGATAACAGATTATACTACATTAAAACAGATTTAATTGGTAATAAGATCTCATTCTCATATTTGCTGGCATTAGGTGAGTAAAATTGATATTGTGCACATTTGCAAAATTTTATGTTGAACGATAAAATAAAAACAATGTTAACGACCTCTGAATTCATTTCGATCAACATTTCAACCGCCTCCGAAAATAAATCGTAATATAAATAGAATTATCAGCTCTGAAGAACATTAACAGTCTCACATTATGCTACCTAAATTTGAGGTCAAAGTCACCAAAATGATGAAGAAATTTATTTGTTTTTGTCTATGTTAACAATTTGGCATTAAATTTCTTGCTTTCTGCCAAATTATATCTTTTGTAAATTTTAAAAATAAATCAAGGCATAATGTTATATATTTATATTCACACTAATAAAGTGCTAAGTGAATTTATTTTTGACGTAGAAATATTACCAAGTAATCTGGTTATTATACGAGGTGGATGTCAATTACTTTATATTAAAAATTAAAGTAGTTAAAGACATAAGCAATATAGAGAAAATTGGTATATGTTCATCTCGATATTTGATTACATGAATTCAAATTGATATTTATATGATTTAAAACGAAAAATTCGGACTGTCGTTAATAACTACATAAATATAGTGCATTCTTAAGAATTAGAGAAAGTGAAAAAATATTACTAACGGAATATCTTTTATAATTATAACATGATTTTTTATATGTGTTTGCAATGGAAAAGCAACAAGTGGTTGATAAAACAAGTAAGTTCTATCAGTCAAGATTAAGGTCGCTAGTAGAGGACGCACCTCGTGCCCGTGTTTACATACGCGCAGTCAACATGCGCACAGTGAGAAACCTTAAACGATTAGAGTTAACATCCACATTACATTAGTCGTATAAAAGTATGTCGCGGAGAAAGAATTACAGTGATGTATTGTCTGCATTATAATATAATAATAATAATTTCATATTAATTTTAGACGGAAAAAACGTCAGAAAATAATTATAGTAACTAGTAAAGAACAATTTAAGTTTTCATTTAACACAAGTATAAAAAAAAAACTATTGTTTTAATTACACCAATATTTCATTAGAGCACTCAAATGCAAATTTGATAAAATGTAACACGAGTGTCTACTTATGACGGATAAAAAAACATACATGCTTATAGACTATATTTATTAAAATAATACCAGGGAGTTACAATATATTAAACCATAAGTAAATAACAAAAAATCCTCTGAATAAGTTTGAATTGATCGTATATACTCAACCCTCACTACATTTAGTAATTTTATTGATGGCAGTTGAAATTATAATAGATCATTTATTATACAGCATTTGGCTGAAGATACGTTGTGCATATGACTACGGATGGATTAATTAATATGACTGAAGTTAACCCTCATTGGTTATCTTTATGTATCTGTAATTAATTGCCAGTGTTATCAGATATATGCGTACACTACCAACATGAAGAAAATTATGAAAACACATGCTCCGAAATATAGTGAAAAAATTACAAGTTATGTATTTAACCTCATACTTTAATAAAATTGCCAAGAGAATTCAAATACTAATATTACATACTAATTAGTGGATCTTTGTTAATGTAAGTAGCATGATACTTCTGATGTAATTTATAAGATGTATAAGTTAAAGTGTGCAATTTTCATCTGAACAATTGATATTTCAGAAACTAAATTGTTATCTTTATAATTAAAATTGATTACAGATTCATTAATTCACTTAGTTCGTTCTTATAGGCAATCGACGCACATTTGTAATGTATTCACCCTGTATACGTCATTCGGAAATCGTTTGTTCCAATCAATAGCTACGACATCCATGTAGTGTTTGCACAGCCAACGGCAACAATCACGGCGTTTCTCAAATGTTTTCAAAACAACGTTGCGCAACAAAACGAGAACAATGCCTGCTAGCCGGAATATTGCCATAACATGAACGAAGAGCGCTGGCATCTGATGTGATACATCGCCATTATTTACCCATAAACGTCCATACACTTTTATAATTGTCAAGATTTTATACAAATGTATTGTATAGAAATGCAATGAATATTTTATATGAGATTATTATTTAATTTCCTTGTTACCGCTTTATTTATATTATTTGTGTAAATAGTATTAGATATTAAGAAAATTTAATCGAACGTTTAGCGGAACATTATAATGAGTGGCGTACGTTGGAAGGTCGATAATGATAATGACTATGGTTAATTTTTCTTGCTAATATTAATTAATGACTATTACTTTATTTCAGGTATTTTTAAAAATGGATAATTTGGTTTTGCCACTTTGTTTAAGCTTTTTATTTATCGCATAATATCATTTATTACGAAAAATTAAATGTTTAGCTAAAAATTGAGCTTTTTAAAAAAAAAAAACAGTGACAACGGTACTTAGGCTTTTATTGTTTAATTTTATGCTTTGTTAGCTATTTATTATGAGGTATAGTTAAATTAGATAAAGAGACAACAATTATCTTTAAAAACATGATGCGTAATAATATTTGTGTACTTAATTAAATATCCCAGAAAGGTATTATTCATACTGAGAATTAATAGTAATAAAGCTCTACACATGAGGTGTGACTCAAAAGTTTATGTCGATGACTCTCCAACCAGTCAGTCATTTGCGCGGTTCAAGCAAGCTGCAGCTAGTTGTGTAATCGCACTAATGTATATTCTCGTACAATCGATAGAGTTCATTATTTTTACAGTATTCTTTGGACAAGTGATTAATTTGTTTTTTATATAATTTTCAATAATAATTTTAGTCTATGACTATGAAATAAAAACAAAGTAAAAATTTTTCTTAACATTTTGTGATGTTAATGATCTATAATAATATATATGTTAATAATAAATTTTATTCGTCAATTTTCAACAGAAGTGTGATAGAAAACAGATGTGTTTCCTTTCCATTATCGTTCGATTAAGTCGATACCGTTTCTACAAAATTTATTATCAGTCGCGTTCAATTGCATACATTTATACGTAATAGATTACTTAGTAAAACGTTTATAGAGTAAAGGATATTGGAGTGGCGAACGAAACGTGTGTGGCGTGGCGGGGCCAGGGGGTTTGGGTCGTGAGTCGTCGTCGAAAAGTTTTTCCCACACAAGGTCGAGGTAGATTCGTTTAACTTCCTGATCGGGTATGCTTGTCCTCGAGCTGTAGCCGCGCCGCCCGCCCTCGACAGAGACAAAAACTATATATAAAAAGTACGCTAACGTATGTATTGTATACATACATATATTATTTATTTGTTTAATTTATTTAAAGCTTTAATGCACTATATGTTAATCTGATATAGTTAACTCATCACTTAGACACGTGTTCTCGTATCTACACGTAGCGGTGCGTGTTTTGCGAAATATCAGGATAAAAATGTTCAGGGTCAGCTTCAAGGTCTTACCGCTTTTCTGATTAGAACTACAGCGATAAGCAAAATTGCAAACAACTGAATTTAGAACGTTTCATTTGTATATTAGAGCATAAATTCCACAAATTATGATGATCTGCAAGAGTTAAAAACAATAAGTATATGTCAACTGAGTTGTAGTTATTACAAGGTTATATTTAATGGTAAGATATCCGGACTGTGTAAAGTAAGAGTTATTATTAAGAAATATTTATTGATCTAAGAAAATTTATAACTATAAAATTAGTGGGTTTACTGATGTTAATTTAAAAGTGTTTCATGTTCGGTATTACATCAAAGAAAGAAATGTTTTTAATTTGTAAATACTTATGTCATTCGATGCATAAATATAAACAATGAACAGAAACCGCAAATAAGCGGCCGATGTGGCGGGCCTGAAGCGAGAGGCGACCTTGCCAGATGACATTGGCGGACACGGACGCTTCCTGTTATCTCATTTGCGATACTCCTCGACACTCGCGGCCGGCATTAATCATTATTGGAACAAAGAATGTCCACTCACGGTAATTTTAATTAGCACGGATCGGCCTTGGCGCACGCATTATCTCGCCTGCGTGGGTCACCATAGCGGAACACGTCACAAAGGACTATAACTAACACCATACGCACACGAGATTGTTTTCTTTGATTGTAGTTTTGGATTTTTATGATCGCATTGTTGAGAGTGCAGAAAAATATATTCATAAATATGATTTTACATAATAACTGTTGTATAGTAACTCTATATGTTACTTTCATTAATTAAACCTTGCCTTGCACTTGATGTCTTTTAATTTTTTTATTGGGCGATGGTCTCATACTTGATTTTTATTGACACATACTATTGAGTTACAAAAAGCTGTTACGGAATCATAACAGACTAATCTCTTTTTCATGTCTATGCGGGTTCGAAAAATCCCTACCTCCATTTAGACTCCATAACTCATACGGCAACGGAACCCTTTCTGAGACCCCCGTCTAACGCTAGGGGATGCAGTGAACCACTGTACCACAGGGTTAAAGTTTTTTTGTAGATTCCATAATTACATTAAAGATAGACTACACACACTACAAGATAAATATGGATAAGTGTTTCTAGAAATCATATTTATGTTACAATAAATACGTGTTCTTAAATGGAATAAACCGACAAGTAGAGTAGTACTATGTACATACACGCATACGTAGGGTAATCGGGCGACGTCATAGTATTATCGAGTGCGCAGTGGCGAATGCGCAAACATGTTTACCGCGCTCACAAAGTTCAAGGCCCCGGCTAACGACAACTGCTGAACAATGTACTTTCCATGCGGAGGTTCTCTCGAGGACACATCGCTGAACTGCAAACGTGCAACTGCTGACTTGACCCCCGCTGTGACAGGCAAGGACAACGCGATTACACTCGCTCAATGAAATATGACGATATTAAAACAAATACAAATTGAGTATGTTGGACGAAAAAAAACAGATATTTTATATGCTTATAGCAACTACCTCGCTTACTTCTTCATAAATATAGAAAAAAACATCTAGGAAACACAAAAAACAGAGTAAATATATTTAATTCTAATATATGTACGAATATAATTATAAAAAAAATATTCTAATTTATGTACTCTAATGTACTTCGAAAATACATCCATAAAATTCAGTTTCAAAGATAAGGAAAAATAGTAATTTTTATTTATAATTAAAATAAAATTCCCGATGTAATCTTTCTTCACTTAATGTTTGTACGTGTGATTTCTTATTACATGTAATGTACTGATTTTACCTGATGACAGTTCTATATAGTTCTAGTCGTACAGAAGTAGTTCCGTTATATGAAATCTAATAATCGCCATTATTCTTTTAAAGTAGTAAGGCCACAATAGCAGTTGTGATGTGGACAGTTCTGTGTGCAAAGTGTAAAAATATTACAGATTTTCTTGTTCGTAAAAGTATACAAGTAAAAACTAGTTGTCTTTTCTCACAATATTATTAATAGTTTACTTAATCATTCTACAATGTTTTTCTTGCCACAAACTGAAACACAAGTTTTTGTTCGCGAAACTCGAAAAAATAGTAAAAAATTTCAGAAGGGGACTTTGTCTATGCGAGGGTAAATAATTTATAGATTGTATACTAATTATTATTATTATACTATATTTTTTCCTATGTTCTGTATTTTATAAATGCTTTCTCATGTTACATGGTTATACTCTCGATTAAAAATTTAATAATCATTTCATGACTTAATTAAGAAAGTATATTGAATGTCCAGTGAAAAGGGCCTATGGCAATTAGTATATAGCTAGTATATTTTAAAAAATGTTTTTGAAATATAATGACATACAAAATGTAATAACTAAGGCATTTTTCATATTAAGAAATGGATGGAAAGTGACGGAGTTTGCCAATCGCCAGATGCTTTGCCTCCACCTGTAGAAGCTATTCGACAATGTTTTTCCGTGTGGGATATATCTAACTACTTCCAGGTGTATTGAAATCCGAGATGCTTAATTCATCGTAAAAATTATTACAATGTCCTGTGTTGCTGATCTTTTTTTTTCAGGTACTTGTTAAATTTACTTACCTTGTATAAAATGTTGATTGACATATTAATTGATTAGTTGAACAACTAATAGTTTCTTTTTCAATTATAAAAAAATCATATTTTTAGATCAGGAATATTTAGAGTTTTTAGAGTGTTTGTTTTTTTTATACTACTTATATATTTGTTTTATCTTTTTCTTATTTAAACATTTCTTTTCAGTTCTTTTATTTTCAATTTTTCTGTTATAATGTAAGTTTTCAATTAATAAAAACATTATAGATACAAGTCAAGTAAATTTTAAGTACTCGATATACATATATATTGCCATTAAATATCATTTAAATTTTGATCATCTATGCACGAAGGTTTGCGTCTACTTATATCCTAAATTTGTGCATTTTTACCAAGAAAATAGTTTCAGGAAAGAACTGGAGGTCACGCCGACATTAGCGATCACCTTGGTTTCTTCAAGCACTAGAGGTGATCTCAGGCGGTACTATACGACTTTTATTTAAATTACAATGGTTTTGTAATGTTAAATACAATTTAAGTAAACATCTGATGTTAAAATTGCGTAATTCTATACTATTTAAATATATCTAGTATTGAATGTGTGGCATAGTCCTGGCATTGGTCGAGTTTTGTGCCTATTTACATCACTATGTGTTACCTTCAGCAAACGGGTTAAGGTCGAAAGAACACAACGGCAACGAGAACAAATATTGGATTCTATTAAAAAGCGTTTTCAATGTACTGGAACATTCATTTCCTCATTTTTATTATGGTTTAAATAATTAAGTAAAACCTTATTAGGTAGGACAACTGCACGTTATTTCAATTACTTCGTTAAATATTAATATTACATAAAAACAGGCTATATGAAGAACACTTAGATAACAAAAGACAAGACAATATACTAACGAAAAATAATAAGTGTTGTAGTTTTAGTTTATCCATTTCTCACAATATTCTAACTTCATTTAAAATTAACGGTAAATAAGGTTTTAACTTTGCATAAACTTGTAATCATTATTTTATCAAAAAGTCGAACATACTATAAACAGAAGCTGAAAAGCCTCGAAACTTGATCAAGAATTATTAACAAAAATAAATATATTTTTATTCCGCTGTTTTACGTGACCAATATCAAGATTTACTCTTTATACTCGTATAAAAGAGCAGTTTAGATCAGTCTTTCCCAAAGTGGGCGATAACGCCCCCTTGTGGGCGCTGCAGGTCTCAAGGGGGGCGGTAAGAGA